>MDKI01057675.1:0-53417 GCA_005239505.1 Nicotiana paniculata | reverse complement strand
TTTAAAAATTTTACTAACTTTTTTAGATGATAGGCATAAAACTAACCCATCACCAGATGATGAAATTAGACCTGCAAAGACACGAGGAAATAACACAATTCCCGGTCTAGGGTTACATTTTCTGATGGACATTTTAAAAATGGTTAAGCAGTCATCATCTAAAAAACTATATACCTTCGAGTCCGGAATATTTTTCCTTTTCAGGAAAAGGACCACAAGGAAGGAATAGTCAAGTGCTTGAGATTTCATTCTTCAAAGCTCAAACACTTGGGGGACTATACAGTATGGAAGGCTAAGACGAAGCAAAGAAGACTATCAGAAAGTCAAAAGCTCGAGCCTAAAGACCCATCTACCCAATGAGACAAGTGACACGAGCAGAATCGAAAGAAATCAAAAGATCCATCCAAATACAAAGCCTAATGCAAAAAGCAAAAACCTTCGAACATATTCAGGTTGAAAGGCAAAATGTTAGTCACGAGAAAGAAATGTACATCTTTTCAAAACTGTTGTAACAAAAACAATTAGGGGTAAAAGATCATCATCAATATACTAATTCAAAAAACTGTTCTCGAATAAAACAGTTATGGATGAAAAATCTAAATCCTTGTATTCGTTCAAAAAACTGTTATCAAATAAAAACAGTTACGAATAAGAAAACATTTCCCTCGTACTTATTAGAAAACTGTTTCCAAAACAGTTGCGGGTAAAAACCCCAATCTTTATAAAAATTGTTACTAGTAAAAAACAGTTATTTCCTTGTATTAATATTGAAAAACTTTTACCTATGAAAAACAGTTACGAAATACAAGAGTATATCAAAATCTGTTAAACAAAAAGCAATTGCAAGCGTGAGTTTTAGACGATAACCAAACACATGTAAAATGCCATGGAACTTTAAACAAAAAACTTTCCTTAGAAACATTCTTAAACATATGTAAAATTCCTAGCACTCTATTGCATTATCATGAAGTTGAGATGTCTTCTTCATGTCAATTATAAAGTGCCATCTTCCATAAACTATGCCTATTACAAAAAGGTACACATTTAATACCGTGCCTATTATAAAAAAGGTACGAGTAGTCTAAAGCATTCCACATGCAAAACTCGAAGGTAAAACTAAAACCTCCAAAAATAAAGCATGCAAAAGACTTAAAGAGTGAAAGAGAAACTCAACAAAAGTCGAACTAACATTTATATATTAAAAATGGCTAAAATTAAGTATTAATTATATAAGATTTTTATATTTACATTGTGGTGCTCCTAAGTTGTCATTTGGGGACTTAAAGGAATCCAAATTTACCCCCGATGGGATTGGGGATAACCACCTATTGATACAAAGAAAAAGAAAAAAAGGGATAAACCAACTAGATCTTTTCAAGAGAGGGGTTGACTTCAGAGGCAGAAGGAGCGGGAGAAACTGAGGATGAAGAGGCATGAGCGGCTGGAATATCACTATCAGGTGAAGAGAGGTTATGACCCTGTTGAGCCTTCTCCATGGCTTCCTTAGTTTTGGCTATTTCAGCACTAAGGTCAAAACCCTCTTGACTCATTTCCATCAATGTGTCAAGGCGAGAATTCATATACGCCCAGCTCACATCGATAGCAGCCACCTCTTTTAAATCTTCATAATCTTGTGCCCACACTTGAAGCTCATCCCTCAACCCGTCCTTCTCCGCAGCTTCATGAGCGACCTTTAATGGAACAATCGACTCCTCTAAAGTTTGAGATTTGTCTAAAGCCCTTTGAAGATCTTCTTGAGTACGAGTGAGTGATTGCACGAGCTCGCCCGAGTATTCTTCCTTCTGCCCCAGCAAGTTCTTCAAGTCTCTAATCTCATCTGAGGCACGGGACAGCTGCTCCGTGAATGAAGACTCAATAACACTCTCATCTTTGTTAGCTTGACTGCAAGAAGCCCGCTCCACTGCTAGTTCTGCTGCCATAAGTCTCATCTGCCACTTCAAGGTACTCTTTTCCTCTTCTAAAGCGTCCATGTCAATCCTTAGGCTATCATATTGTGCTTTCTAATTATCAACTTCTGCATGCAACTCTCTTGTCTCTTGGTTTGTGTTTGAAATCCTCCTCATAAGCTCCATTCCTATAAGGTTAATCTACAAAAAATAAACCATTCAGATATGGTAAATTTCATATACGAGAGTGAAAGAGGATAACTTACACCATACCTTCAAAGAGGTATGCACGACCTCATTGGCCCATGTAAGAGCACCGTGGCTAGCTAGCTTTGCTTTCTCAGCGGGACCTATCAAAGGCTTGAGCCACCTTCAGGATCACCCTTCTTCTTGAAAAGGTTTCCCTCAGCTGGAACCTCTATTACCACCTGCCGCATCTCTCTGCTGGAAGACCCTACTTCCCTAACGGAAGGCATGGAAGCAGGTAGAGATGGAATAGCAACATGCACGGAAGGTTGAGGAGCTGGAGAAGCCACGGGCAAAGAAGCAGGCACAGAAAGTTGAAGAGTTGAAGAAGTTACAGGCAAAGTAACAGCAAAAGTTGAGATAGCCAAAGGAATAGACGAAACAACTTCTCTCAAAAAAGCTGGAAAGACAGCAGCCAAAGGGACGTCGTCAGGAGCAAGATCAATACCACCATGAATAGGGGAATGCAAAACATCATCAAAGACAGGGGGCTCAATCACATACACGGGAGGCAAGGTTGAGGCAGTAGGCTCATCATCTAAGACCATTCGCCTTCTCCGTGGCCTGTGCACTAAATCACCCTCTTCCTCTTCCTCTTCCTCTTCCTCTATGGAATGAGACTCACTAATCTTCCTCTTCGAGGAAAATGAACCAACAATAATTTCCTGGTCTTGAGCCAAGGACATCTTCGGGATAGAGGAAGCAGACACCCCACGAGCAGAGAATCCTATTAAAAAGGGAAAAAAGTTAAACGACAAAAAAAAGAGACTCGAGTAAGGAAAGAAGCAAGAACAAAAGCTTCACTTACCGTGGGTCTTTACTTGCCAACCATACCTCCCTGCGAGGTACTTCTAAGATATTTCTTCTGAAGAAGCAACAGATAACAATTTTTCTACCCAATCACGAATACCGGAGATATTTTCAACAGTATTCATGATTGCTGATAAAAGGAAAATAAGCAAATACGGTGTTAAATAAAACATCTCAAGTCAAAACAAGAAAAAAGAATTTCAATCTAAAGCATACTCACGTGCGCGATTCCACTTCTCAGGGAAGGGAAGATTTTCTTTACCCACTAAACCAGCAGTGGGAACAGTAACATACTGGAGGTACCAAACCCTATCATTATCGTCTCCAGGGGTTACCAACACTCTTTTGCTTCTAGTAGTTAGAGTAAAAACCCCCTTCACGAAATAAGGTAGGAGAGTAGAGGTGAATAAGATGGTTGAAGGTAAAAGAAACCGAGGCTAAAGAAGCCAAACTTCTAAGGCATACGACAACTCGCCGCACAAGCCGACCAACTTGTCCTAAGCAGATATTGAAAAAAAGGCAAAACGCAATTATAACTGGGTCAATGGGGTGTCTAAACCCTAAAGTGAAAGGATACGTATAAACAAAAGAATATCCCGTCTTGTAAGACGTTATTCTTTGATTACTATTTGAAATATAGACAGGAAAGTCAGATTTCCAAAAGCATTCCCTACGAACAAGGGAAATCTGACCCTCAGTTATAAGGGTTGGATATCATTCTACACTATCAAGAGAAGAAGATTGATCTACAAGAACTTGACTATCCCTAGTGAAAACAAACTCAGCAGGGACAATTTCATCGACTCCAAGTTTACGAAGGCGTTCACCTCTATTCTAGACAAAGACCGAGAAACCCTAAATCTCGGAGAAACTGGAGATCTAGTGGAAGGAGCAGGAACTATCTGAGAAGAAGAAGAGCCCCTCGAAGGAGTGGATCTTAGACTTCTAAATCTACCACCCCTATGACTCCTAGTCGGGGCAGAAGAAGGCGTTAAACTTTAAATATCTATTACTCTTTGAGGTTGGTTTGAAGAAGTGTTTACAAAGGCAAAGAAAAAAGTTCTTTACAAAAGACAAAGTTAGAAAAGTGTTTCATGGAAGCAAAGAAAAGAAAACATGATTTTATACTTGAAGACAACCATCAAACATGAGGGAAAAGGAAAATAATGATGAAAAGTCATAATTGAAGATGTCGCTTCGGGACTGACACAGCCGCAAAAAGCCCTAAAAGGTGCTGAGTAAATGCAGAACCAATCTGAAAAGAACACGTGGTATGAGCATTAAATGGAAGTGACAAATGACGCCTATGGTGCAGATAAGGATACAATGATTCAAGGAAAAGCGGCGGCAAAATATTCCCTCCATAAATGAATATCCACTTACCAAATATTAATCGTTAAATATATAGTAAGTGAGGGGACTATCTGTATTGGTAAAAAAGAGTTTCACACGTAAGACAGCTTTTGACAACTCAGCTAGTCACGTAGACACAAGAAAATGCGACAGTTGGACGTGACTCCTTGAAGAGATACGGTACAAAGAGGCACGGTTCAATAAACCCACGAACTTATCAGCCACGGAAAACTCAACTTGATCAAAACGGGAGAGAGACACGGTCAGAATGAATCTAGACAAAGTTACGAGCAGATTCAGGGACCCACAATTGATTACTCGAACGTTATGTAACTGAACCCCAATTACCGTTATCATTTGTAATGCTTCATTAATGTCATAATTATTCATTGATGAGTAACCATAGCAAGAACCGTACGTTATAGGAATCTCCTATATAAGGGAGGGAATACAACTCGTAAATGCATCTGATTCTCGAATACAATCAACATCGATATTTTATTTCTGCAATATTTTATATTATTCATTTTTCCCATTATCTTGATTATCAGTAACCCGTATTCATATTAAAAATAAGCTTTAGTCAAAGGGTATAATTCTTTGGTTAAACAAATATATATATATATATAATTTTAAAAACCATAATGACAGCTCAGAATTGTTTATTTTAAGTCCCTTTCTCCTACATCGTAATTATAATTAAAAAAATTAAAAAGAATTTATGAGCTTAATTGAAGGAGAAAATTGTGCAATAGCAACAAGTTGGTAATCCCTAGGATGAATACATACATTGCCCCTTAAACTTGTCCAAAATTTTCACTTGGACACCCAAGCTAAGCCTTATTCCTATTATAAACACTTAGGATGTGTTTGGTGTAGCGAAAATTATTTTTCACAATTTTTTTTTTAATTTCCGGTGTTTGAAAAATAAGTAGTAATCATATTCATTTGTTTGGTATGCAAATTAAGGAAAATGACTTCTCAAGAGTATTCATAAATAATTTAGATATAATAAATATGAATCCATAAACTTTCGAACCAACAAGCTTCCGAATATTTTCTTCCAATTGGAGTAGGGGTGGGCTGGTTAGGTGGAGATGGGAATAGAGTGGGGAAGGTTGAAAAAGAAATTTCAAAAAAATATTTTCCCTTCTCTTGGTAGGAAAATATTTTTCTCTAATTGGAGAAAAATGAGTTCATAAGGAAAATGTTTTTCAAAACATTTAAGTCAATCAAACATGAAAAAATTAGAAAACGCCCTTAATCTCTATGAAAAATGTACCAATTGAACACAAATGTGACAACTCTAAATGAACAAAAGTGTGTGAATATCGCTTGCCAATAACATGGCAGATCAAACCAATGAAAAATTGACACATCAACGAAGAAAAGAAAACAATCAATGTCTGAAATTTTTTTAAATTAAAAAAGAAGAGTAACTTTAACTGATGGTGGCAGGCGGTGGAAACACTTTAGCCTGCCTTCTTCATTCTTCCTCTCTACGTCAAGAAACATATTAAAGACAATACGATGGTTGAAGGTTGTAAATTTCTGGGGGTTACATGGCAGCAGCCGGCAAAGGAGTCGGTGGTAGAGAGCTAACTGGTGGTGGTGAAGCAACAAGGATAGTGATTGTTGGAGGAGCAAAACTGGAGATAGAATAAGGATCTTATATCTAAATATTGTTTGGATTTCTCCAAAAGAATGGTGGTTTAGGATTGTTGAAATGACATTCCTTTAATGTTGATAGCTAAACATTTCACGATATGTTTGGAATTCATTTTTAACGTACTGCTTTTAAATTCATTCAGTGCGTCACTAGTATTATGCTTAAAAAACTTCTAATCTTCAGCATTTCTCTAAATTAAAGTGTAGTTTGGTGGCAGCGACAATGATAGTATGAACAGATAAAAAAGGAAAGGAAAAGAATGAATGTGGTGGTAGAAGTGGTAAGAGTGAGAGAACAAAAGGGCAAGGAGAAGGGGTGGTATATGTCGCGGCAAGACAGAAGTATGGCGGAGGGTGGCGGTATATGGTGGTGGAGATCTAGGAGGGAGAGATAGGAGGAGGAAGGAGAACGTAAAAAAAAGTTAAAAAGAAAATATGGCCTCTCACGCTCTTAAAGAATGTGTCTTACACGCACAGTTCCATGTTGCTGAATTGGGTGTAATAGGTACACTTGAGCTTGGAGTAAATGTTCAATAGGAACAAGGCACAGTTAAGTGTCTATATGAAAAAATTGGACAAGTTTAAGGGTCTCCTTATGTATTGAGCTTAATCCCTACTTTGACTATTCCTCACCTCATGACCTCATCGCACCTCCCTAGTCACCTTTTCCTTTTATGAAAGGGTTATAACAAAATAAGTGAATGGGCTTGTTATTTTCTTTGTTAGTTTAGTTTATTATTCGTATCATGAATTATAATTACTACTTAATTGTTTTAATAAGATGTGGTATGTATACTACCACCACATTGTTAATTGTAACTTGAAATTGTTTGCATGATATATATAGTTAATTTCAAATAATTAAATTTTGTTTTTATTTTTCGTGTTTTAAATTACTTATTTATCTTGATTTTGTTTATTATTGTGTTCTATATTGCTAAATTGTTATTTTTTTTGTCAGTTTCCATTTAATAAAACCTAAACAATTAAAAGTGTATTGTTTCAAATTATTTATTGAAAAGAAAATAGAGATAGGCGGTTGCAAAATTGACGAATTGAAGCAATAAAAGCTCTTCAAATTTGAAAAAGAAAACGAACACTTCCTTTAAAAAAATTCTGGAGACGTTGCGAAAAATTTCAAAGATTTTCAATTCCCATGTCTTTAAACAGCTTCAAGGAGACACTCAAGCCTTGCTCTACAATTCAATCATCTTTCTCACAATCTTCTTCAATAAGTTCGTACAATTTCGACACAAAATCTGTAAACCCTAGAAAACCCCCTAAATCTTCTTTGTCCCAGCAACTTCTACGACTCGAAGATCGCACTTCTTTACTTCAAACCCAACCACCACAAACTCCCAATAATCAGAACCATTTTGATTTGAAAAGCAAATATGAAAAATCAGAGGAGGAGGAAGAAGAAGAAGAAGAAGAAAAGCCCGTTGGGTTTGGGAGGCCCAAATTGGATTCTTTATTGCTAGATCAGACAGGACCGTACGAGCCTTTGGTTCTGTCTTCACCGGGTCAAAAGCCTCTTGTCCAGGTGATTTTTTCGCTGGCCCATATAATCAAGATTCAATTTTTTTGATCCCTTTTTAAGTTAACAGTTTCTGTAATTGTTGGTTCAATTTCAAAATTACCCAAATGGGGTTCTGTTTATATTGGAAAGTTAGTATTTTGAGATCATGTGCTATTTGCTTATTGGTTGTGAATGTGAACATTATATGCTTTGGCTTATTTTGGGCTTCATTTGATTAATAGAGTTTTGAGCTAACTCTTCAATTAGAATGTGATTGATCAAATTTATCTATATCAAATTTCCCTAAATAGAAAAATTGATAAAATTAGTATGTTAATTATTGTGGCGGTGGTCTAGTTGGTTTGTGAAGCAACTTAGTAAGTTGAAAATGATATCTAGACCATGGTTTTGGTGAATGACTTAGTCCCTTGCTTAAGCTTTGGTTGGATGGCCAAGGTTTAAGAAGAAGGAGATGTCTTGAACAAGAAAAGATGGAAAGATGAAATTTTTTTGATAACCGAGAAATCCTGAGGTCCAGCTGGTGCATACTTGGAATGTCGGTAGATAATGGACTTGTCCCTCTACCCTTCTCCGATTAAGTACCTGGTTTTAAGTGTTAATGCCATTTGTATGTTAATCAAAAGGAGCCAAGGGAATGGGCTTCTGGTATGGATATTTTCCATCTGCTTTTGCAATTTCTCCTCTTATTCTAGACGGAATACAGATTTTTTTTGCGAAAGGTAGTAATTTCCTTTTTCTCTTCATTATGGAAACAATATGAATATTCTTCTTTCTTTCTTTTCTTGACAAGGTTTCAATATTAACTGAAAGATTACTCTTTAGTTGTTAGGTAATGACAGACCATCATCTTCATGTTTGGGATGGAACCATTGAATGTTTTTGGAGTAAAACCTCTTATTTGCTTTTCCGACCCTAAGAATTAGTACTAGAACTGTTCTTCCATTTTAATATTCTGTTGCAACACCCCTTTTCCAAATAACGAATCTTGAAATTTGATCAAGGGATGAAAAGAGATGTAGTCCCTTTTGTTACCTGTTGAAATAATTCAAACTTGCTTCTGTATCTAGTTTTGATGTGTAATGATTGACTACATATTTAGCAATTTCCTTTATTTCTTTTTCAGGTTCCAGCATCTATAAACTGTAGGCTTTTGGAGCATCAACGAGCAGGAGTGAAATTTTTGTATAGCTTGTATCAGAATAATCATGGAGGAGTTCTTGGAGATGATATGTGAGTTTTCTTTGTGATTCTCTTTTGGGTGTTATGATGGATACTACTTCTTGTTGCATAGTGTTGGCCTAACTTGTACTAGTGATGATCATCAGCTCATGTTACGCTCAGTCATATACACTCATTAATGCTATTGTAAAGTGTCATTTTTTTTAAAGTTTTATAATGTGATTATAATGTCTCTTCTCCTTGTCTTTCCTTTATTTTTGGCATATGCTTGGAACAGGGGACTTGGTAAAACTATCCAAAGCATTGCATTCTTAGCTGCTGTATTTGGTAAGGATGGAGACTTACCTGAATCAACAGTCTCGAAGGAACACCCAAGAACAAGGGGCCCTGTACTAATAGTTTGTCCGTCTTCTTTGATCCACAACTGGGAAAATGAGTTTTCCAAGTGGGCAACATTTAGTGTTTGCATTTATCACGGGCCAAATCGTGATTTAATGATTGACAAACTAGAAGCACATGGAGTGGAGATACTTATAACCAGTTTTGATACATACAGAATCCAAGGACACATTTTATCAGATGTTGAATGGGAGATTGTGATTATTGATGAGGCCCATCGGCTTAAGAATGAGAAATCAAAACTGTACAAGGCATGTTTAGTAATTAAGACCCTAAAACGTTATGGTCTTACAGGAACAATAATGCAGAATAAATTATTGGAATTGTTCAATCTGTTCGACTGGGTGATACCCGGTTGCTTGGGGACACGTGAACACTTCCGAGAATTTTACGATGAGCCCCTTAAACATGGTCAGCGATCAAGTGCTCCGGATAGATTTGTTCGAGTTGCTGATGAGCGGAAACAGCACTTAGTATCAGTTCTGCGCAAATATTTGTTAAGAAGGACTAAGGAGGAAACTATTGGACATCTCATGTTGGGGAAGGAAGATAATGTTGTATTTTGTGCAATGAGTGAACTGCAAAAACGGGTTTATCAGAGAATGCTACAGTTACCTGAGGTACGATGCCTTATCAATAAGGATCTCCCTTGTAGTTGTGGAAGCCCTCTCAAGCAAGTTGAGTGTTGCAGAAGGACGATTCCAGATGGTATCATCTGGTCTTACCTTCACAGGGACAATCCAGATGGTTGTGATTCATGCCCTTATTGTGTCGTTCTTCCTTGTCTCATGAAGCTCCAGCAGGTTCTCCCTAAAGAATTTTCTCTTGGTTGTCTCTTGATCACTAGACCTGTACTATGATTCCTTGATAGTCGATGATGTAGAAAATCTGATCTCAAAGTAAGTTTTCTAGTTTCTTTTAAGGAAAAATGCTACTCTAGAGATATGCTCCTAAAGTGACAGAAACTGAGATTAGGTTGCCAGATGCAATACGAGTCAGACAACATAGAGTAGGAAAATGATGAACATCTAGGAACCCTCGGTTTCAGGTGATGCATAAATTAAGTAATTAACCCAAAAATTAATTAATTAACCAATGCTGTTTCTACTTATCAACTTGCTATTAGAAGTGGATGCATTGCTGTCTAGCTGAACATGTTAAAAGTGTGATCCTCTTTTTTGGTCTCTAAATTCTGATTTTTAATCTCTCTTCCCTCTTTTAAAAAGAAATATTAATGAAACAAGAGAAAAGAAAACTCGGGAACATTTCTTGAAAATTAAAGAGGAAGAGTACCTCTTACCACCTCAGATCTGCCATTACCTTTAAAAATAATGATTCTTGGTCGTATGGTGGAGTATGGGGTGGACATAGCCATGTTATTTCGTTCGACCTTCTAGTTATTTGCAACATTGGTATCCCTCAATCCTATTTACTTTTCTTTTGAAATTATTTCCCGTTCCTCTTTCATCATTTTGTATCCTCACTTTTTGGAGCTCTCTGAGCAGATAAGCAATCACTTGGAGCTTATCAAGCCTAATCCAAGGGACGATCCAGATAAACAAAGAAAAGATGCAGAATTTGCTGCTGCTGTATTTGGTAAGGACATTGATTTGGTAGGAGGGCATACTCAGAATAAGAGTTTCTTGGGCTTAAGTAATGTTGAGCATTGCGGGAAAATGAGAGCATTGGAGAAACTAATGTCCTCTTGGGTTTCACAAGGTGACAAAATTCTTCTTTTCAGCTATTCTGTAAGGTACTGTATCAGTATTCAGTTCTTTTATCCTTTTGAGTGACTGAAACATGCAAATGCTTGCAAAAAAGCTAGGTGCTTCTATAATTACTCCTTTTTGTGATGGAGATAAAAACACCATATTATTTTGTATTTTAAGGCGTTGAGGCAGTTCTTTTTGTTGTTGTCCTCAGTCATGATCGTTATATGATTACTTTTTATGATGATATCTTAAATACTTATCAACATTTCTCGTCCTCAATTATCGTTTGTCACATTATGTCAACTCAAAAGAGTGCATGAGTAAGAGCTTTTTTCCTGCTTTATTTGATATTAGACCAGCTGAGTTTTGTTGTTGGAGATATGTCGAAATTAATTACACTAATGGGCTAACTAGTTTAAGGAATAATTTTAGTAATAGTCTAATGACTATCTTCTTGAAGATGTACTTCTAACCAATTGAGAGATGGGACTTCTCTAAATTTAATAAATTTAGCCTTCTGATTTTGTATGAGTTTTAATTTATGGGTTTCTCTTTTCCTTCCCTTTTATAAAATTGTAAAGTTGTATTTATTTCTATCTGATCTTCCAAATTGAAGAAAGGTCGATGCACTTTATCTGATTGTTTAACAATTGCTGTTTGATTTTTGCTATGCCTAACCCCTATCTCGGATTAGAATTAGAGCAGCATCACAAAAACTTTCTATCAGATCTCTGGTAGTGGTGCACTCACTCTTATGACAGCCTGAGGGCTGTGAATGGTTTTAATGAGGATCTCCATCTCTTTTTTGCTTTTTGGGATAAGTAGGATCCATCTCCTCTTATGAGGCTTACTAGATGTCCCTTTTTCTCTTGTTTTGCAACTCCGTTATTGTGGAGTCTGGAAAACAGCAAGAGTCACCCAAGGATCTGTTTTATGCTTATAGAGATATATATATGTTGCGTTTATTGCATAGCTTTTCAGGCATGTCTTATCTTTTCTCTAGTCTTAATTCCAATTCTTTTTAAAAATAATTGTCCTGAGCAGGATGCTGGACATACTTGAGAAATTTATTATACGCAAAGGCTATGGCTTTTCAAGGCTTGATGGTTCCACCCCAACTGGCCTGCGCCAGTCTCTAGTCGACGACTTCAACTCTAGTCCTAGCAAACAGGTAGATTTTTGAATCAATCAACTCTTCCATTCCCAAATTAGTTGGGGTTGGCTATATGAATCCTCTGCATCCATTTGTGCTCTATTCAGGCCCATTCCTCTTTATTAATATGGAATATAAATTCAATTTTTAGTAATATTAAACTTTACTTCTCTTTATCATTTCTGTAATTTTAAGTTGTTCTCATATTAGGTTTTCCTTATATCAACAAAAGCTGGTGGACTTGGCCTCAACCTCGTTAGTGCAAATCGTGTAGTGATATTTGATCCAAATTGGAACCCTGCCCAAGATTTGCAGGCCCAGGACAGATCATTCCGATTTGGACAGAGGCGGCATGTTGTTGTTTTCCGCCTACTTGCGGCTGGTTCTCTTGAAGAACTTGTTTACACTCGTCAGGTCTACAAACAGCAGTTATCAAACATTGCTGTCTCTGGAAAAATGGAAAAACGCTATTTCGAGGGAGTTCAGGTTGAAAATTACTTTTCTTTGTTTGTCTCCTCCGATTTAAATTTTTTTTTTAATCTGTACCATTCTTCCAGTTGGAAATGATTACATATTCAGACTGCAACTTTCAGGATTGTAAGGAGTTTCAAGGGGAGCTATTCGGTATCTGCAATCTTTTCAGAGATCTATCTGACAAACTCTTCACAAGTGAGATCATCGAATTACATGAAAAGAAGAGAAAGGAAGATGGAACTCATTCAAAGCAGGATTTGAGTGGGATGTATTTTGTTCCTGAGAAAGAAATAACTACAGCATCTTTGGCGGCATCTGAAAGCAGTAAACATAAAGAAGAGGAGGGCAGAGCTCCAATGCTTGAACACCTCGGTGAGTTCATTTTTTGATTGTTTCTGATAAATTAGAATTGCTCTTAAGGTCCATTGTGGAAAGGCAACAGGAAAGAAAAGAATGGTAATTATGGAGGCACCCAAAGTAAAAAAATTCTCTAAAAGAAGAGGAAGGTCAATATTGTTCTAGCTCTAGGTATTGCTCGCACTGAGAGGAAAGAAGGAAAATATTACTTGGTTATTTGATAAGATAGAACTAAGAGGGTGTAGATTTTTTAAGAAATCTGCTATACTGTTCTTACCTTAAGATTCTTGAAGCTGTTGAAATGGTTGACAATCTTTAATCTGCTATACTGTTTTATCGAGTGGTGGTTCGACCCGCTATGATGTATGGGGTTGAGTGTTGGCCAGTCAAGAACTCCCACGTGCAGAAGATGAGAGTAGCAGAGATGAGGATGTTAAGATGGATGTGTGGGTATACCAGGAGAGATAGGATTAAAAATGAAGCTATCCGGGACAGAGTGGGAGTAGCCTCCGTGGAGGACAAGATGCGGGAGTCGCGGCTGAGATGGTTCGGACATGTTAGGAGAAGAAGCATTGATGCCCCTGTCAGGAGGTGTGAGAGGTTGGCCATGGAAGGTTTGAGAAGGGGTCGTGGTAGGCCTAAGAAGTACTGGGGGGAAGTGATTAGGTAGGACATGGCGCTGCTTCAGCTCACTGAGGACATGACACTTGATAGGAGGGTGTGGAGGTCGAGGATTAAGGTAGAAGGTTAGTAGGTAGTTTATAGTGTTCACAGATAGGCTTAGTAGCATGCATTTCCCTTCCTATTCTTAGATTTTGATTACGTTATGTGGTTTTGTTCGCCTCAGGTATTGTATATTTGATACTATTTATTTTCTCCCATCTCTCCTCCTTCCTTGCTTCCCTCTTCTTCTTCTTGTCCTTCCTTAGCCGAAGGTCTATTGGAAGCAGCCTCTCTACCTACATTAGGTAGGGGTAAGGTCTGTGCGCAGACTACCCTCCCCCCAGACCCCACATGTTGGGATCAAACTGGGTTTGTTGTTGTTGTTGTTGTTTTTATGGCAGCAATATTGAAGTTCTTTTTTCACCTCAATTAACTGGCTGATGTCTCTTACAAAGACAAAATTGTAGGATACAGATATACAATGGCATTGATCTTTATTGCTCATTTGACCTTTTGATGCCCAGGTATTGTATATGCTCATCGGTTTGAAGACATTGTTGACCTTGGACCAGCAGTGATGAAAGAGAAAAAAGAACAGACTGTGCATCTAAGTAACGGTCCAGCGCAGCCAAAGTGTTCAACCGTTGGGAAGAGGAAATCAGATGCCATAACTGGGAAGGAGAATGCAGGAACTGGCAATCCTGTAAAGATGCGCAAAAAGAACCAATTTAGCCTCATTGCTTGTTTCATGGGCATGGAAGAGGTTCAGTTTAGCAAATGGCTCTTATCTGCAACTCCAGCAGAGCGTGAAAAAGTACTAAAAGATTATCATAAGGGAAAGGATAAAATTCACGACTTTAATGACAACTCGTAACTTCTGTAACATTTAGTCTGTACAGGTGCTGCTTTTTTCTTTTCTTTTTTAGGCTGTCCATTGTGTCTGTATCTTCATTGTTTTAGAGTATAAACAGTTCACACCTGAATAAATGATGAGATAGTACTAGTCCAAAGTTAGTAAAAGCTTGTCTCCCAAATCTAGACTTTCACTTCATAAAGGAATATTCAATCTACTTACTCTGCAATTCTCTATGTTGGATTGATATCTTGGGAACATTGTGTTTCTATGATACTACACATAAGCTGTACGGTTGACTTCTTCATGAAGAAAAATAATTTGCAGTTAATTCCTCTGCATCTTGAACCTTGATATGAGCCGCGACTAACTGACTGTTTCCTTGGATTGATATTAATATCAGTTGTCTGTTCTATGATATCACCGGTAAAAGCCTGCAAGAGGATATTGTCAGATACCGATTCCCTTAATATATCAATTGATCTTATAATCGTGCAAGAATGTACCTTGAGAAGGACGAGCAGCAGCCTGTAAGAAAAGCATTCAGTGTATATTTCTATAGTACTTAACTCTGGAAAGATGCACGCAGAAAAACATATTGTTATGTTGAAGATAATAGAGCAATATAGGGCGGAAAAGATGCACGATACAGTAATGTTATGTTGAAGATGATGGAGCAATATCAGCATACTTCAACCAATTAGCTCGAGAGACAAGAATTTATGCATAATGCAGACCAACAATATTACTCTTTTGAGTTTGTTTGCATAGATTACAAATGGATCTGCTTCTACTTCATTTTTGTTTTTAAAAAAAGACGAGAATCCAGAGACTAGCTGGTCCAACAATGCAGCTCGTGCAGAAACAGACAACAAGAACGACTCCTGCTATTTACAATTTTGAACGAAATCCAAGTCAACTGAAAAATTGAGCGTGCTGACTACAACCTACAGATCTTTCGCAGTTCAAGGGATGACATAAAAGAAATGCAACAATGTCAACTAACCATTCTTTGTCTCCCGCCGCTGAGAAGAAGAAAACAAAGAAAGAACAACAAGCTGGAACAGCGAGAAATGAGATAATGAGAGTAATGCAGGTGGACTGGAACAGCAATGGCCCTGTCCAGGTAAGAACAAATAAAAGGCATAGAATCGTACTTTGTTTTCAGCTATAAGAAGAGCCTTAACATCCTCCTTCACTTGTGTTTCTGTTGGAGCATTCACTGTCAAATTGGACTCGCCACAAGCTAGATGGAACTTGCAAATTGAATAATCCTCGGGATAAGAGAATTTGAGAAACTGGTAAAGTTTACTCATCGTTTCAAATGAAGTTTTACCATAACATTCCTCTAAAGAACCAGCATGAAATTGATTCAATTATCAAATCATGGATAGTCATTGGTCGGGCTGATAGCCTCCTCCGGATGATTTTTAAACAGGGTAGCTGCAAGCCTCCTCCCGATGATTTTTAACACTTGATAAAAATAACATACTTTGATAACTATAGATAAGACGTGTGAAAGAAAAAGCCAATTGTTTTTTATTCCATTTTCCTCAACGCTGATCCAGAGGCGGATCTACGTGTAAGCGGAGGAGTGGTACGCCACCCCCAAGTTTTGGCTGGGACTATGCAATAGCATGTATACATGTATGTATATATAGAGGAAATGCACAATAATATTTTAAGTGGCACCCTCAATAAAAAAAAGGCTCAAGGTGCCGCTGGCAACACATTGTCATCAAGGGCAGACCCACATGGTGTCAAGGGGGTTCAGTTGAACCCGCTTCGTTAAAAAGTTATACTGTATATATAGGTAAATTATATTTAAAACAAAAGAAATACGTATAGAAGTAATGTTTGAACCCACTTAAGCCAAGAGAACTCTCTGTTGAGATGGTCGAGGGGGTTCAAAATGGCGTCCGGTAAACGGGTTCGAATCCACACAGTGCATATTTTCAGTTTTTCTTTTGCCTGCATTTGGAACAGCGTGTGTGCAAATTAACCATATGATACGGTAGGCGAGACGAATTGTGTTTCAAATCAACCAAGCTTCCCCTTCTAAATTTATATCTCTCATGTCCTATTTCTAGTCATTTTTCTGTTTCACTTTATTTTCTTTGCTTGAATACAATAAAAACTATTCCATAGTTTAATCATCTTTAAAAAAAAAAAAACTAAACCTACTTACAAACTGAATTTTGGTTCTTTCTTTCATAAATGTTGATAAAACATGCAAGTATATTTACTGAAATCAGTTATAATCTGTTAGTTTAACTTAAGACAAAATTACATCATTATCACTTGGGCCACACAGCCCATCCGGAAATAGCCCACATTTGAAGCCCTTTCCTGGTTTAGCCCAGGTTGTATATATTTTGAAATTTTATTTTCACCCGGTAGCCCACAGATATTATTAACAGTGTTTTCATTTTTTTTTTAAATTTTTCTCTCTGTTCTTCTCACGTTTTTTTCGCAGAAGTATGAAGGCAACCGTCCTCTTTGTTGCGTCTCAAGTAATTTTTCGAGCTTTCACTCTTATTTTCAGGTAATTTTCGTTTCATTTTATGCTTTTACCACTGTTTTGGTTTTAAATTTTGTTTTATTTTTAATTTTTTGGCTTTTCTGATTTTGATTTTTTTTTTACAATGTTGTTGTGTTTTTCGCTCGATTTTGTGTTCCTTCTATCTTCGTTCTGGGCCTAAACTTGGTGTTTCAGTTTGCATGCTTTATTATTTCGACTTTTAGGGTAGAATTTATTTTTTGAGTTTGTTACAATTTGTGAAAATTGGCCTCTGCTTTGTGTTCATGGCCTTTGTTTTTTGTTTGATTTTTGTGTTTTCCTTCACTTGTCTTCACTTTTCTTAAAGCTTTGTTTGTTTTATTGTAGAAAATACGTTCGAAAAGGTCTTATTCTAAAAGTCGTATGAAGGTTGCTGGAAAAGGTGTTAAGCTCGATTTTGCGAAAACATTGAGGGACTTGCCATCAACCCCTGATTCTGAAGCGAATGGGCATGTCCAGGCCCCCGATGATGATGATTTTGAGTCTCCTGCTCCCACAAAAAAATCGCAACAAGAGAGCAGTTGAATGACTCGTTCGCAAACGAAGAATACTTCTACTCCAGTTAACATTATTAGAATAAGGAGTAAGAAATGCGGGAGACATGAAAAATCCAAAGAAAAGCTGAAATTTGATTTGGTTAATGATGACGATGTAGGCCCCAACAGTTAAATCGAAAAAGAGAAAGATCGAGGACGTTAAGCATAAAAAGAGCAAGATCGAGAAAGTTAAGCATAAAAAGAGAAAGATCGAGGACGATGGTGAGAGTGGTCTTGATTGCATATCCAAAGAATAAAGGATTGCTACTCGCCGCAAATTGAAGGAGAGAAAAGCTAAGCTGAAGGTATTCCCTGTGTTGCTATTAATTTTATACATCCTTATACAATTTCATACAAAGTTATACAACTGTTTATACATCTTTATACAAATACTGCTATACTGATTTATACATGTTTATATAATATTTTAGTATAGTTTTTGTTCATGATTTATTTCTTTTTATTTTTTTATATGCAAGGTTGGAGACTTCTATATACAATCACCTGATCATTTTCACAACAGGATTAGTTCTCATACTGAGACTGATATTGTCAGCATTTTGAAGCAATGTTTGACTGACACGCAGCTTCAAATGTTCCGCGCTAGATGTTTTGGATACTTCTTGGACTTGCCTCAATTTAAAATTCAAAATCAACTTACATAGTATACTATTGAGGGAAGTCGTCCCGGGACGGGAAAGGGAATTGTGGGTTAAAATTAATGGTTGTTTGTTGTGGTTTGGCATTGGAAAGTTTGTTGTTATCACTGGTTTAAAGTGTGTGGAAGATGACACCACTGTCTATGACAAACTAGATGTCAATAGGTTGCTAAAAGAGTATTTTCCAGGAGATGGAAAAAGGCTATAATGAGGGGGCAACTTCTTGGTCGCTTCAAGAAAAAGGACTGGAAGTCGGATGAAGATGCGTTCAAGATGGCCTTGATGGTGTTTGTCCATCATTTCATATTCTCAGATGCCAATAATCATTATATCAACAAAGATGATTTTGATATCATTGAAAGTGATCAATATCAGACGTATGCTTGGGAAAAAAGTCATTTGACGATATTTTAAAGACAATGAGGGACAGACAGTGTGACTATTTGACAATGTATAGGCTCAGAGGTTTGCCACTTGCATTACAAATATAACTTTTTGAGTGTTTTTCTATGGTTGACAAGCATCTAGTTGTTCGCGTTGGTACAAATGTGCCACACATTCTTAATTGGAAAGTCACTGAAACTCCAACATATGCGGATTTGACTGGTGGGGTGATCATGTCTAGTATCGACAAGGTAAACATTTTGTACCATAATACTTCTTCGTATATGATTTCAGTTTTTCTGTAAGTATGTATAATCATGAATATGTCACAATTTTCTTTTTCTACTATTGTAATCCAGTTTTTCTTATTGTAGTTGAACTATAGGAACATTTCCCCTACTCGTGAAGAGATGTCAACGATGAACATCACCACGCTTTTTGAAGTTAATGCTGATGATGTTGCATCAAGGGATGTGCCTGCCTTTCACACTGATAATTTTGTCTCTGCATCTCCACCCTGTCCTTAGAATATGGAGCAACAGCCTTATCCTCATAATAAGGAGCAACAATCTAAATGACCTTATCCTCAGAATACGGAGCAAAAGCCTAAACCGAGTTATGATCCTTCGGCGCGCATTGATCTGTTGAATGCTGAAGTTGAGAAGTTGAGGAGTCCTGTTGGAAATGTACTGCAGCTTTAGCTTTTCTGTAGTTTATCGGTACTTTTTGTATATACATGATTTTTTGGTTATAAACATGGTTGTTGATTTACTTCTGTTGTTTTTGTTATTTTTTGTTGTAGTTGACTGATACAGTTACGACACTCAACAGTTATGTAGTTTCTTCTTTTGAAAAAGTGTTCAGTTTTCTGAATATGAAGGAAACCAAGCAAACGAGGGAGGAGGTTCCTAATTCTAAGGTAATGTTTTACTGATAAAACCAAATCACTAACAATATGCCTTCTCTGAATCATCACTAAAAAAGTTATGCCTTCTCTTTTTATAGATTCGTCAGTGCGTGGCTGGTGACAATACATCTGGTCTCGGCGAATATGATGGGTATCAATATGATGTTGTTCCTGACTTTTTCAAGCAAGTGAATCAAGATAACACGCTAGCTGACCAAACAGATTTAGGTGTCAAAGCAAACGAGGGAGTTACTACATTGGCGATGAATATTTAGCTGCACTACAGTTGTCGCAAATTGTGCTTCACATACCACCCATCATAGACGTAGAAGAGGATTACATTTCTCCTGAACAGTCGATTCGAGATAAAATACCAGAAAAATATTCCAAATCTCTGTATTTGCAGTTTTTGATTCGGGGGCATCAGGATCGATGCACAAGCTCATTTTTTATATCAAGCATCATTTCATGATCGAAATTGATGATTTTGATCCCTTGTCGCCATTGGCCAAAGAGTTTTGTGCGTTTGTTGATAATGGGATGGATACGAGGCGAAGGTAGCTTAACTTTCTTTAAGCTTTCATGTTCTGATTTTATACTTGTCAATGAAGGTAGTTCTGATTACTTTTTATTTTTTGTGATTTGAAGTGCCAAAAATATTTATACTAATGAAGTAAATAAGCTTGTGGAAGCTTTTACTTTTGGCTCGTGTCATGTGACCACGAAGGATTGGTTCCACTCACTTGCGTATTGTGGTCGGCCTTTTATTGACACGGTATTTAATAAATTTCTGTCCTAATGCCTTTTTTTATTTGTTGCGTATCTTTATTGTTTGAGACCCCCATAGTGTATACATAAATTTGTATAATTAAATGCAAATTTTTTGTATAAGTATGGTATAAGATTGTATAAGCTTGTATAAATATGTATAACTCTATATAATAGTGTATAAATTTGTATATTTAAAAAATCTGCATCATATATTAATTTTTTTGTAGTACTTGAATCATTTAGTAGTGATGGTTGTTTTTGTTTTATTTTTCTTGTGTCAGCACTTGGATGTCCTCTTTTACTATTTGAGGAAGAGGGGAAAATATGGGCCAAATGTTGCCATGTGGTTTACCACAACCGACTTTGCCTTTGGTAACAAAATCAACTCACTGTATAAAGATTTCAAAGTGAAGCAAGATCCTTCAGTGATTCCTGAAGGGCATGAAATAGAAGAGTACATTAAAGGATATTATTGTGATGCAAATGTAGCGTGGAACACTGTTGACCACGTCTTATTCCCTATTTATGTCAAGCGTGGAAGAGCAAAATTGGGCCACGGGGTTTTGGGGTTGTTTACATTCATAGATAGGTGCATCCATATCTATGACCCTAACCGTGGAGCAATTAATGATAGACTTGCTTTGGATGCTGCATTAACGTATGCAATTTTGATACCTTACTTCTTGAAGAGTTCTGATTTTTATGTCGAGAAGAAGGGCATTGATTGGAACAATGGTGCATATACCAATAAATCTCATTCTGATGCTTTGTAGATTAATCTGGTTAATAATGTGTCACAACAGATCAAATGGTAGGTTAATCTCAGTTGTTTTACTATTTTACTATTTGTGTACCTATTTACAGTAACATACAGAGAATCTGATTTTTTTTTCAATTACATTGATTGTGGTGATTTTGTTGCTGGCTTTGCTGAGTATTTCATCCTGGGTAAGGAAATTCAAAAAGATAATTTTGACATTGAGACACTTCGCACCAGGTGGAGATCTTTGTTGTGGGATTATGGAAGGAAAAAACAACAGCCCGGTGCAATTAGTGGTGCTGAAATCACAGGGAGGCTTTTCAGGAAGAAGAAGAAGGAACGACCGAGAAAGTAGTTCTATTTTTTTTTTCATTTTAATGTAGTTTTGCTATGTATTAGGAGTTGTTGCCTAGTTTTGTCTAAGTACTATTCTGCTACTTGTGAGATAACCTTAAAGGATATTATAGATGATTTTATTTTTGTGTAATTTGTGGTAGTCATTACACATTGTTGCTGTAATGAATTACATTTTAATGAATATTTCAGTTGCTTTTTCCTTTGACAAAGTATGTATTTTCGTTATTGTTGCATTTTTGTCAATTTTGCAGTGTTTATACATATGTATACGATAATATACATAGTTATACAATTTTATACAAACTTATACTCTCATTTATATATCTGTATACATATAATAACATTGACTGTTTGCAGTTTTGTTTTGCATTTGTACAATCTATCAATATATTTATCACCATTAAAAATAGCAACACACTATTATTGGATAATCAAAACATGTATAATGAAACATATTTAACATAATTGCAACATATAGTGTAAATTGTAATTCTTTATTGACATTTGTAACTCAATTGCTTGTGAAACTTAACTACTCAACATTTGTAACTCTATTGTTTGTGAAACTTAACTACTCAACATGACAACATATGTAATAGGAAGTTTTATGTTTTCAACTATTTATTTTGGTCGATTCCTACATGTTTTTCTATTGTGAACACTTTGTACACACACAGAACATGAAAATGCCCTCTTAGACTCTTTCTCTGAAGCAGGTTTGAGCCTTTCCTTTCTTAGCCTTCCTGCATTTCTTCTCCCTTTAGGTGGTAGGACCACATCTTCTAGCACCTCTGTTGGGATTATCCATAAACTCTCATCTAGCATCGGATTCATTGGAAATTCATAAGTTCTAAGGAGGTTATCCTTCTTGTAGTAAAAAGAGCAATACTGGCCAGGTTTCAGCTGCTGGTTCTTCAAAATCTCTCAAGCATGTGGACATGGAAGTTCATCCATTTGAAATTTTCCGCAACTGCATGTTCCCTCTTCAAGGCACAATATGTTTCGCCTTACCCCTTCAAGCACAGTATATAACTATTCCGTAGCAGGCCTCACCTGCAAAAGTTTATTTTAAAAAAAAAGAAGTTAAAGCACATTATACATTATTATACAGAGTTATACATCCTTATACAAGCAGTAAAATGCAAGTCAGCAATGCCATGCATCATTATATTTGATTCGTTTTACCGTCATTTGCTCTGATGCAATCAGATTTTCTCGAAGGAGTTTGTCGTACTTTTTGCCAAGCTCTGTAGATGTATCCACTGCACTTTTTCTATTTTTGTTGTTTCACTGTTGTAGCAAATTTTTCATGTACTCCCACAATCGCATTACTGGTAACTCTTTAGCATCTTTGTTTTGCTGCATTAATTGACTCTGCAATATTGGAAGTCATCACCATCGACCTTTTCACTTTGGAGTATGCCCTAGACCACCTTTCGTAGCCAATTTCGAATAAGTAACGCTGCAACCTCTGATCAATTTTTCACATCTCTGTCATATGGTAGTCAAACTTCTCTATCGTGGAAGCTCTAGCCAAAGCGAAGAAGATATCCTTCAAGTGGTTGTGATGTTTCTTGAATGTGCGCTTGACATTCTGCCACAAGTGAAACATGCAAATACAATGTGGAACTTCTGGGTACACAACTTTTGTGGCATTGAAGATGCTTTCATTTCTATCTGAAACTATACACATCCCTTCTCTAACACCAAAAGTACCCTTTATCTGGACGAAGAACCACTCCCAAGATTTATTATTCTCTGAATCTACAATTGTATATGCAAGTGGAAGGATTTTTCATGTTTATACAAGCTAGATATTAGGATTCAGACAATTATACAAATCTTATACACACTTATACACGAATTAATAACTTTATACATACTGCAAATTTTATAAAAACAACAGCTCTGAAATCCTATACACGTTTTTACATGAAACTAAAATATTATACGAACTGCAGAAACAAGGTAGATGCAGTCAACTTACCAGCTCCATCCTGTGTGCAAGCAGTCAATATGGTACCCTTATATGCTGCTTTAAGGAAACTTCCGTCAACAATCATTATCGGTCTGCAATGCTCTCAACCCTTGATAGATGCATATATCGAAACATATGCATAAAGAAAGCATCCATCTTCTGATTTGTGCATCTTTGTAACCGTTCCTGGATTTGTATGCTCCAACATATACAAATACCTCGGCAACTCCTTATATGAATCGCTCAGATTCCCTTTTATCATTGCCATTGCTATCTCTTTAGCTCTCCATGCTTTCATGTAGCTCACTTCAACCCCGTGTTGATTTTGTATGTCCTCTATTATATCATTTGCGGTGTAAACTTTTTTTTAGATTAAGATATTTGTCCTTGACTATACTAGTAATTACACCTGAAGTAGTTCGACGTTATGTTAAGTATCTTCCACCATAGCCGCATGTGTGATTTTTATTGTAACTTCTCACCTTGAATATGTTTGCCTTGTAAAAGGCAGGAGATTTGAAACTCCAAGCACAATTGTCATCCACCCACATAAGGATCAACCTAGGATTAAAGATCATTCAACTTCTAAATACACTTGTATAAAAAACATAACTAGATATATACTAATTTTAATAACTATATACAAATATACTACTTTATACATATTTATACATATATATAACAGAATATACAACTATTGTCATACCTTGTTACACTTGATCTATTCACCTTGAATTGGAACCTCTCGCGTACAACCAAGTTCTTCATCACAGTGACAACTGTCTCTTTATCTTTATAAACTTGATCCTCCTCAACAAATTCGTTTAACACATTTTCTATTATACCCGTGTTTTCAATAAATTCGATATCAGGCATAATCTCAGTGCTATCAATTGTGGATACATCTACATAATTGGAACTTGTAGCACCAAGCAACTGGAGCTTGTAGCAACCAAAAAACTGGAACTTGTAGCAACCAACTGATTATCATAAATCTCTTTCACAGTCATATATAATGGGTATTCAGTGAAATTTAAGTTTTTCTTCTTTAATTCGATATACACCTTAACACCCATATCGTTGTAAATCAGGATCGATGGCAAACCATCTGCTGGGAGAAAGTTAATCTCTAATGTGTTTAACTCCGAATCGATTCTAATATATTTCGAAATTGCTTCAACTAAATTATTGTAGCTGAATGTCGACTCGATTATTACACAATCACTGATGAAATTGATAAACTTGTTGTCTTCCCATTCACCGCTATGAAGAACGTAAACTGGAAAAAGCTCCATCAAACAAAAAGTTGAAATCAAAATTGCAGCAAAAATGAAAATTGCGCTGATTGCAGCAAAAAAAAATTCACTTTTCGTGTTTGATTTGCTGTTAATTCGAGATGAAGAAGAATTTATAGGTTTTTTGGAGTTGCATTGACTGTAAGATCGCGTTTTTGTAGATTTGGGGAAGAAGAATGGAAAGAATAAGAGAAAATCCCACTGAAAGATACAAAATCCCGCTTCTGAATCCCAAAAAACGGAAATAACGCCTTTTTTTTTGTTGATATGGGCCTGTTATTTTTGGGCTACTCAATTGTAAATTGAAATATGGACTATAAAGTTGAAAAGTAGGCAACCCAGTTGTTTTAATAAGAAATTTTTCCTTAATTTAATTATTAATGCTTAATTGTTTCATACTAAATTTGTTACTTTGGTGTATAGCTCTTTTTACACTATTATTGGCTTCGCATTTAGAAATCTTTTTAATTCTCTTTTTTCCGCAAGTAACAACTTCTTAGTAATAAAAAAAATTTAAATATCTTAGGGTTAATAAACTTTTGTTAAACTAAATAGAAAGTAGATAAATTTGTTGTACCCTTTTTTAAAAATATTTTCAACTTTGTTAAAAAATTTGTGTGCCAACTTTAAATGAATTTGTCTAGAGATTGTGCTAAGAACAAAAGGAAGAAAAAAAAAAGCTACCGAATCATGCTTGTCATATATGAACACTTATATTATTAGCTACCGTCATCATTCATTGAACCCGCTTGTGTAAAATTCTGGGTCCGTCACTAATTGTCATTCTCATACCAATGATGGGGTTTCGAATCAAGCCTAGTTCACTTTTTTAAAAGCTTTGTTTGGTACATTTAAGACAACTACAATCAAATGAGGATTCTTTATTTCTTTTTTCTCTTTACTTAATTGCTCTTATTGTTTATTAGAGGGTCCTATTGACTTTTTCTTTGATCTTATTAATTAATTTTGAAATTTCTTTTTTCCTTTAAATATTTAACAAAAAATATTTAAAAAGTTCTTCTACATATCTATTCAAAGGAATCCTCATTGTTGCACTTTCCTAACTCCTCCGTGATTTATCAATGGATAATGAAAAATTAATTATTTTTTCTAGGTCCACAACTCTGATAATCTATTTGCAGAAACCAAAATAATAATAAAAATCTTAAATAAGTTATTATTTTAATCAATGATTAGAGTTTATTTTGTTGTCAGATTGCTTTAAAGTAAGACAATTGTATATAAATTGAGTGAGTTAATTTTCATAAAAAATAGAAATTATAAAATGTCAATAAACTTATTTAATATTTAGAGTACTTATTAGTATAAGATTGCCTTAAATATCTAAAATGATAACGAGACTTTTTTCTTGAACAAAATGCATAATTCAATTGAATTTTTATGCTTTTTTTTCAAGTTATCATAATTATTACGTAATTTGTTTGCTCGATCGATTTATTTATATTAACTCCAAAGATGAATAATCTGAACCGAAACCCAAATAGACCAAACCGATTAAATCTTATTTCGACAATATAAATTGTAATATGATTACGTTAAAATATTTTGGCATCCAAAACCTCTAAATCTTGGATTCGCATCTGCACTGATCTTCAAAAAATATAATACTGGACCAGTTACCACTACAGAAAACAAAGTAGTAGAAACCTTCTCTGATAAGTAAATACTTCTCGGTCCAGAAAAGAGCAAACCCCAGACACAAGTTTGAGTAGAAAGTCCTACACACAAGAATGACTTAAAGACAACAGACGGGCATGAAGTACCTTATCAGCACAAATTGGTTGAAAGACTAACTAAAATTTAATGGCTAGTTGCTTTAGTTGATCAGTTATTTACAGTTCACAGATAACAAAATCCAGAAAGGTTCCTGAATTACCCTAAATTAAATTTAATGGCTCAATTGAACATAATCATAAGTTCAATAGGCACGCAGCACATGGATAGTATATAGTTCCAAATTCTTTCTTCTTGAAACAAGGCTTACCTTTGAACCTTCAGCCTGCAGTTAAATTTTCAAATACATTGGTTGAAATATGACAAAGAAATTCATAAATTGTGGGTCAAATTACTTGAGACCAAGCAAACCCCTACGCAAGATATAGTAGAATGAGAAAAGATGCAATTCCAGAATACATCTTCGGTAGCTAGAAGGGAAGGGTTACTCACATGCCAGAGATGAAACTTTTCAGAGGACTGAATTCTTGAAGACTTGGCTATTTCCTTGAGTTTGCCAAAGTTATGCATCAAACCACATGTCAAATGCAATTTAGCAACAATGATCAGAAGCATAAAATTCACGCACTCCAAATGTCTAAGACTTTGTATTTAAGTTCAATAACATGAAACTGACCTCTGAGCTTTTCATGTATACGTTCAGCTCTACCTAGCTCTTGTGCATTTATACTTTCAGCTTCTTCTTCCTCCTTTTCTGGTTCAGTAACCCGGGATTATATGCGACCATATTCTTCATCTTCAGAAGAAATAGGAAGCTCAGGTCCTACGATGCCTGAGTTTCAAGATTAGAAATTTCTCAGTGTTTGAAAAGAAGCTGCAATCTAGCTAGTGCAATTAAGTGATGCATGGTGTACAAGTATAATACAAATCAACGACTAGCGAATAAATATTGCTGAAGGTCGGAACTCTTCATCACACCAGCGGAAGATTACTTCAGAAAGCCGTCCTCGCAACATACACAGGGAGCAGAATGTCCCCTCCCTCCTTCCCTCCTTCCCTCCCTGCGCGCAATGCAAAGCCACGCATGCATGTATATCTTGAAAAGGACAGCAGAAAGCTTGATGTCATAGTTACTTTTCACACTTGGAAGAATCTATAAAAGCTACCTCTAACACACTCGATATAAAATCAATCAAACACATCAGTGACTCTGCGCTCCTGTCTTCAATCATATCTTCTTCTTTTTTAAATCTTTAATATGACCCCAGATGGATTTCTCTGTCTCTGTCTCTGATCATATCTAGAAGAACAGAAATTATTAAACCTTCAGATGAGGATTAACTTCGCCTTGTTCATGAACTCAATAAGGACTGCCAAATAACATATCGTGGCAGCGGCGGACCCCGGATTTTGTGCAAGCGGGTTTAATTTTAAAAGTATATAACTTTAGTCGTAAAATAATAGTTGTCAAATGAATTCAAATAAATATTTATACAAAATTTACACACCTTAAATCCTAATTTATACATATACACAATATTAGTTTTTGGTGAAACAGGTTCAATTGAACCTGCTAGCCACCAATTGAGTCGGCCACTGTACAGTGGTTTAGGTACTTAGGTTTCTATAGGGCTTAGGAACTCATTTATATTTGACAATTTCAACAGCAGTTTAACAATCAAAAAACCTGCATCAACTTCTTTGGAGAGGTCCTTTTTCATTTTTTTTTAAATGGATCATCGAGGTCCTTTTCCATAGCAACATAAAAACAGAAAATTTTCCAATACAATAGAAGACATAATACCTTCCATAGATGACTGAGCCATAACTTTAATTAGACATTTTACAAAATTTATAAATAGCATCCTGCGAGTGGAAATATTTAAAGATGCTTTATACCAATAAAAAAGATCACTAATAGCAGATTGATAAAATCAACATTAATTCGATTAGTTATAGGTAAGACATAAATCAGTAACAGATGGAACATGCCTATTGCAGACACCTTTTCAGGAGAAGTTTCCTCAACATAGTCTTCTATCTATCAATTAATTCGCACCAATAGGCAAGTCAATGTCAAGTCATCTCAGACTAAGAACTCAAGTTTATGTGTTTCTCAAATTCTAAGTTTCACATGACGTGCGCAAAACACAAACACAAATTATTGCTCGCTAGTCAAAGATAGTATTGTTAAATTATCGTCTTCATAGGGATTAGATTTAAACAGTATTTGAATAATCTTTAGTTAATTACTATCCAGGAAAATTAACACTTGATTGAATAATTATCAACTACGATTAACAACTAAAAATTAAGCAATAATTGATTGACCACAGAAGACAACAATTGAGCAAGAAAGAAATATCAGTTAGAGAAATAAGGGTAATTGACTAGGCATGAGCGAGATAATTGACTCAGGATCCAATTCTTGAAGTAATTCACTCTATAACACTGGTGATTCTCACGAATTCACCAGATAATCAGATTATAATTGAAGTTAAAGTTCCTCTATCGATTAAATTTTAATTTCAGTAAATAATCCAATTGAAGCACAGTGAACAATTGCAACGAATAAAATGATGGTTTTAGTCTAAAGGGTTCTCACGAATATTTACCTATTTTCTTGTTCGATTAATAATTGAAGAGGCTCTTTCGATTACCTAGTTGAATCACAATTTTAAACTAGAGCATAAGATGTAAAGAAATTCAATATAAAGCTACTCTTTCGCGCAAAATAATAAACAACTTCACAATACCAATTAAAGCTCCATCAATTAATTCAAGCAATTGTCAAGAATCGAATTATTAATACACCGTGTATGTAACACCCTAAGGGATACTACTCCATAGCAATGGAAAAATTCATCTCAATAAGGTATAAAACATAGAAGACATCAATGCTAATGATTCGATACAAACTCCCGTATTGCACCGATTGTTGATTGAAATCTTGATGAATTCTTGTGTCTTCTTGCCTTAGTTGCTTCTCAAATCTTTTGTAGGTCAAAAAGTTCCTTCAAAAATGTTTTTGATGTATTTATACCGTGTATAAGAGGTTCCGGACAAAACTACCCTTTCCAAGCTGAAACTGGAAAATACTCAGAGAAACTGTTTTCGTTGCGTAGTGCAAATTTCTCGGAGTAATTGTTTTCGTGCACTTTTTGAAATCCAAACTTGGCCCTCGACCCCCGAAAGCGATCCTAGTTTAATTCATTAGGATTTTACTCAGACTTCAAAGCTCCAAGTTGTATTTTTAATTCGCAATCACTTCCTGTAAGGCATAAAACACGTAATAAGTGTAATTCACCATCATTTATACTCAAGCACAAGTCAAATGCAGTAATTAGAGTGCAAACTTGGGTTTCTAGCCTACCATCAACACCCCCACACTTAAATCATTGCTCGTCCTCGAGCAATCAAACTACATTTCACGTAGAGACGACATTTTCATCAAACAACCTCTATAAGGCATCATGCCAAGAATATTCAAAGAAGACTAAGCACCATATCATAACATCCTAGCCTCAAAACTCAACTCAAAAGCAACACGCATTTTTCACAACCTGCTCACTTATTCTAACACAGAGGCCAAAGTCATTACCTTTCCTTGGCAATCCATATGCCCTCACACTAAAAATAGATAGTAGTTTCACACACAATTCAAGAACGAATAGGAACTCAAGATAGAAAGAATTCATTCACTCTCAGAATTAAAATTCATGTTCCACAGAAAATGCAGCATAGGCTTGCTCGTAGTGTAATACTCTACTAATTGAGCTCATTCAGTCAAAAATCAAGTAGGACTTTAATTGGCTGTAATGTGAGCTTCGGCACGGGTAGAATACTTTGGATATAGTGACTACCCTTACCTGGGCACTTTAAAACATACAATTCACAATCTAAACTCCACACTTATGTTGAACCAAACCCCAACCTTCGCATCATAATAATGGCAACTCCCAATTGCTTTAAGCACAAATATATCAAGAGCTACCACTAGCAAGGAATACTTTTTCAACAAAATACATACAACTACCTTTTTATCTTTCTTCTTATCTTCTGATTTTTTTCTTTTTCTTTCGAGCAATTCATTTTTCTTTTCTTTTTTAATTCCCTACAAGTGGCTCTCACTTATTTAAAATAGTGCACCTGTCTCCTATTATTCTCAGTTCCACTCAAAAACCCCGATCATACCTCAATTTAGTTTTTATCAAGCTCATAATAATTTCAAGTGCTCAAGAGAGGTAAAGGGTTCAAACAGATAGTCAATTCAAACAAAACGGTGTCAGGCTTGTAGTATGGTTTCGAAAGAAAATAGGATTATAGACTCAAAGGGGCTAACTAAGATACATAATAATTAGGCGGTCACATACATATATCTTACTCGACAAAGAAATGCCTATATAACTTCCTAGACTGAACAAGGCTTCTATTTCACTTTGCAAACACACGGGGTAAGTTCTAGACATCAACTAACATGCACAGAATATCAACGAGAATCTCACTTACACCATGGCACATAACTCACTTAGGATCGGATCTATCCTGACTCTCAAGTCAAAGAAGTTAAGCAAGGTTGAGATCAAACAAATTAAGGTACTTATACACGAGTTAAGAACCGAGCCTAGGCGTCACAACTAAGGCACTTACCACTCTCAAGGCATATGCAGTCAAGGAAAATTGCTTCCCACTAGCACAATGACCCATAAATTATTTTATTCCTGTAAAAGAAAAAAGACTAACTACACTCGGTTCAAGTAAAACCCTTGGAAGAGAACGGCGACACAAAGAAAAATCAAAGGGAATTACTACATTATCTAAGAAACAAAAATAGAAATAAAAGACATAATTTTGGATTTTCAAATTTTTTTTTATTTTTCTCGTCCAACTTCAAATCCTTCAAGAAGCAAGTCGACGAAATCCATCGTCGAAACTAAAAAATTATAATTACTAACTATTACATGCCAAATGAAATTCAGAGTTACAATTACAGGCCAAATTGTCTAACAAAGAACGAAATAAATCCACATGGCAAATAAGACAAATGGGAGCACCTCACACTTAAGAGATTGCATTGTCCCCAACACAAAAACTGCTGAAACAAGAGTGAAAAAGATGTCTGCATGAGGCCCTTGGCCTAATAATCAGTACCCTCAAAGGTGCGCAAGTAATCCTCATCATCAAAGGGACGGAGTTCACGTCCTCATCATGTGGAAATTATCCTCCAACAGCCAGACCCAACCACTATTGAGTAACAACAGAGAGGGGATGATCCTGCTGCAGCTCAGCCAAGTCTGTATCCCCTCTATCAGCACGGAGGCACATATCAACAAACATTAGTTACAGTCCTCGATATGAAGCAACCTCTAGTCTGCAGTAACATCAGTAGCAGGAGGAGAGTCTATCACAGCCGTGACATCAAATGCCTTAATAGGCCGCGACATCAGGATCGTCCGATCATAATGAAACTCCTCCTACACGTGGTGCGACCGTATCAACCGGGTGATAATACTCGGGTAATATAAGCGGCGGTCCCTAAATGAGTGAACTTGATCCATGTGCTCCAGCATGATCTTGCCAAGATTGAACCTTATCCTGGTCAAGAAGGCATATATCAGACACACCTTCATCTTTGAGACATCAGTGTCACTCTGGGTAGGCATGATTTTTGCGTTGATCAGCTGCAGAAGAACCCTGGCTGGATGCTGGAATGTGCTCTTCTTCATATCCTTGTGGTACTCATTGGTAGCCCGAGTCCATGTGGAAGAAGAGTCAACTCCATATAGATGTCGCCAGATATCAGGATAATCCGGGCGACGAAGCAACCTCCGAAACAAATTGTGGGAGTTCTCCATGAACCCCATAATCTGATTGATCACCTGGGAGGAGAAGGGGATCACTTTACCTCACACCTTCACCTCGTATACAGCATCTAGACTAGCATCAGGCTGCCAGTTAGCATAAAAATCCTTCACTAAGTTCACGTTCACCGCATCACCGAGATGGAACAAACTCTCAAAGTCCAATGCCCGAATGTTGTAGATCTCATTGTATTTTCGAGACAAATTTCCATCATCTATAACAACCTTGGAATCCAGGTTCACAGCAGGGACGAAAGTCCTGAACCAATGTATAGCGTCAGTTGGGACAACCTGAATACCAAACGTGCACTCTGGGACCTCATCATCATCCGGGTCAATGTGCTCTATCTCCTCCTCCACTGGGGTGGCGGGTGGTGCCCGCCTAACTCCTATTTGTCTACTAGATGCAACCCAGAGAACCATTGTTAGAACATTTACTGAGACGGTGAGACATTGTATCTGCACAAGACGAAAAACCGATAGTCTTTCTTATTTCCCCAACCTCTTTCCCCCTTTTCCCCTTATTCTCTTACTCTTTATTCTTCCATTCCTTTCTAACCCCGCTCAAAACTCACCCAAAATCCTCTTTTCTTCTTTAACTTCTTCCCCACTAAATTCACATTACCCCCATCTCCCCTCAAGGTAAGTTCTTCTTCTTCTATTTCTCTTTCTGTTATTAGTTAGTGATAATATGTAGGTTGTTTGTAGTATAATTTCCCTTAACCCTTGGTAATTTTGTTTTTAACCATCCTATAGTTATTATTTTCATAAGTTGGCCGAATTTATACTTGTTTATGGTGCGATTTAGTTAAGCCTTTTGAATTTGGATGATTTTACTAGGTATTGGTACTTATTGCATAACATTGTGATGAACTATAGCGGGTATTACATTATGGCCTTTTTGGGTGAAATTGGAGCACTTTGTGCTAGTGTTAAGATTTTGTGATGTTGTGATTGGTATTGATGTTTGGTTGGTGTATTTGTGTGGTGGTTTTAGGAAACTTTGAATTGAAATTCAATGTTGTTTGGTAAAATGTCCTAATGACATAATTTGTGTTTTATGTGCTAAATTGGAGGGTAGTGCTTTGTAACGAAGTGATGACAGATGATGAGTATGGGGTGGGTCGTCATGTGCTAATTGTGTGAAATTGTAATTGATTGACCACTCCATGTTATTGTATTGCTAATCATGGTGTCCGATTCATGCTATATACTTGATTAGTATTGTAGTAGAACTTATTGCTTTTCTTTTCTTAGTTACTAGTTTAGCTTCTTGGTTTTGTGATTTACAATAGTGTAATGTAACTGTTGATTATGTTGTTGTATTGTTATGATGGTGGTTGGGCAGTTTGGTGATGACTTGTGAAGTGCTTTTAGTGGGGTAGTATGAATCCCCAATGTACATTGTACGTGTGAACATGCCAATGACATAAGTGTGGGGTGGTCACCCCGTTTGGTCTTGCAAGTCATTTTTCGTGTTGTGGCTAATTAATTTCATCTTGTGTAGGTGCAATGTCTCACCATCCCAGTAAACGTGCTAACACTGGTTCCTCTAGGTTACATCTAGTAGTAGGATAGGAGGTAGTCGGGAACCACCCGTCTCACCAGTGGAGGAGGAGATGGAGCACATTGACCTAGATAGTGACGAGGTCCTAGAGTGCAGGTTTGGTAGTCAGCATGTCCCAGCTCACGCTAGACATTGGTTCAGGACGTTCGTCCCTGGTATGAACCCATCCCGAGGTTGCTATACATGATGGAAAGTTGTCCCGGAAATACAATGAGATCTACAACATCCGGGCGATGGGCTTTGAGAGTTTGTTCTGCCCCGGTGATGCGATGAACGTGAACTTAGTGAAGGAGTTTTATGTTAACTGGTAGCCTGAGGCCAGTCAGGATGTTGTATACGAGGTGCGGGTGTAAGGTAAAGTGATTCCCTTTTCCTCCCAAGTGATCAATCAGATTATGGGATTCATGGAGCACTCTCACAAGTTGTTTCAGAGGTTCCTTCATCGCCAGAACTATCCTGATATCCGGCGACAACTATATGGAGCTGACCCTTCTGCCACATGGAGTCAGGATGCCAATGAGTACCATAACAATATAAAGAAGAGCAAATTTCAACGTTCAACCAGGGTTCTTCTACGGCCGATCAATGCCAAAATTATGCCTACCCAGTGTGACACTGATGTCTCAAGGATGAAGGTGTGTCTGATCTATGCCTTCTTGACCAGGATGAGGTTCGATCTTGGCAAGATCATGCTTAAGCATATGGCTCGAGTGCACTCATTTGGGGCCCGCCGCTTATATTACCCGAGTATGATCATCCGGATGCTACAGACGCACCATGTAGAGAAGGAGTTTCATCATGAACGGACGATCCCGATGTCGTGACATATTAAGGCATTTGATGTCACGGCTGTGATAGACCCTCCTATTGCTGATATTAATACACACCAGAGGTTGCTTCATATCGAGGAGACACTACATCTAATGTTTGTTGATATGCGCATTCGTGTTGATAGAGGGTAGACGGACTTGGCTGAGCTGCAGCAGGATCATCCCCTCTCTGCTACGGTTGGGTCTGGCTGCGGGAGGACAGTTGTCACATGATAAGGACGTGAACTCCGCCCCTTATGATGATAAGGAGTATTTGCGCACCATGTGGCATGTCGATGGGAATTATCAAAGAGATCACTTTTCTATTAAAGCAAGCACATTGCACTGATGCGTCACGCCTCGCGTCGCCCCACGCGGCATGGTAGTTCAAATTTCTCAAAGTAATTGCTTTCATGCACTTTTTGATATCCAAACTTGGTCCTCATCACCCGAATGTGATTCTGGTTTAATTCCTTGGGCTTTTACTCAGACTTCAAAGCTTGAATTTGCCTTTTTAACTCGAATTCACTTCCTGCAAGGCATAAAACATGTAAGAAGTGCAATTCACCATCATTTAAGCTCAAACACAATTAAAATACAGTAATTAGAGTGCAAACTACGGCTAAAACACGAGTTTCTAGCATATCATAACACACTCCAGTTGCCTCATGTCACATCACAAAATAAGTTTCTACAGCACTTGAAAACATTGTAGTTTTATTATCAATACCATATCATGTCCAAATAATTTCTGTAGCACTTGCAAATACTATAAATCTACTATTGCATATCAGCAACTCAAACGTCTGAGAAAGCATTACCATGTCAAAGTGTTCAACCATCATATGACAGAACATACAAGCATACATACAAGCATACCGCTGCCTCAAAAGCTGTAGCATCAAAAAATAAGGCCTCGGCCTTAACTCAACTGTTTGCTTGGCTGCCCTATGAGCATAATAACTCTCTCCTAGAAGAACCTGCATGTAAGACAGAAGTGGAAAATTATATTCAAAAAGTTGTAACTGTAAAGGGAATTTAAGAACAAAATTTCAGGGACTTGTTAGTAAAAATGGGGGGAAAAGGATGAAGCATATATTCATAATTAACCAAACATCACTTGCAAATTAGCCAGGCAAATAGAAAATTAAATAGTAGGTTTTTAACTTGGAAATGATCATGTAAACAACACAGACTTAAAGCCAAGCCCCCTAAGCATTCCGCTATTCCAGTCCCAAAGGAACGACTTATCAGATAGATTTAAAAAAACTATTATGGAATTCAGGAAAGAGAAATTGAGGCATATTCCATGAATTAGCAAAGAAGATTCTACCACTGTCGGACTCTTCATTGGAGAACAATAACCTTTTCAGTCTTAAGAATTCAACACAAGGAATGGTTCCTTTTGATCTAGGAAGAGAGTCAATCAATCGATCAACAACATGTCAATCCAAAAGTAGTTAGGGTCGACTATACGAATCAGCTCCATCTATTCCGCTCTAGTCGCTCATCATAGTTGTATACTATTTTTATAGACTATTAACATACCACAATACTCCTCATTTATACCCCCAAAGAGATAATGGTGCACAATACAAAATTTGGTGGATAATATGTCCACCCCTCTACCCTTCTCCACTTATATACCAGACTGTTGCAAGGTTCCAACTCGTAGAGTGCACCTAATCCACTTCATGCGTTGTGTTCTTATTAGTAGGCCAAAAATTTGGGGCAATCCTCCTTTATTTAGGCTTAGAACAAGAAATAATTTGCGCATAATAGGATTTCAATCAAAGAAGAGTTTCTTAACACAATAAAATAAAAAAATTCCTTTTAATCCAGAAAGAAAGGCGAAAACTTTATGCATTAAGCATCATGTACAATCAAAAGATAAATCCCGCACTTATAGCTCAATCAAACTAATATCCTAAGTAACTTAAATGATCATAAGCAAAAGACGCTAACTAATTGAAATCATGTAGTGAATAAATTACCAAAAATTCATTAGTGTGAATTAAACGACCAGGACAATATACAGCTTTACCAAGCGGAAGTTGAAAAAGGAAAAGCACATTAATCTCTTAAACAAAAAAGCATAACACTTTATACAGTCAAAAGTAAAACTTTCAGTAAATAAAAATTAACCATGATATCGTGGAATAGCTGCTGGGAAGCCAGTGAACAAGGTTAATAAGGCTATTGCTGTCGGCCATGAAATCTCGAAGCTGGTCCAGTTTCTTCTGCTGCTCCGAGATAGTTTCCTCCACGAGCTTTGATGCTTTATGTGCTTCTTGCGCCGGAAACTGTGAGGATAGTAACATCACTGTGCCCTTTACATGTTCTTCTATGACTTCACTTTTGACAATTTCCTCTTTTTGTCCTCTGTTTCTGGCGAAAAAACAAAAAATGAGGTTACCTTTAAAATATAGTTATGGACTAATGGTTTAGGTTTGAGAAAAAAATTTAACTTATATGTGCTAACCGATAAAATTTAGAAATTTCGACCAAAATATGTATATTTTGGCTTCAAAATTCTAAGGATGTGTAATTTTTATTTCTTAGGATTATATTTGCAAATACTTGATCACAATCTTGTTTTACCAAAAATGCGAATCTCGGGTTCAAATAATTAAATTTATATAAAAAAATATTAATCCTAGTTAATAATAATATCCTTAGATCTTGATATTAGAAAAAATAATTAACAAGTGTTCATGCGAGCAGTAAAGGCACCGCGTGATAAATGCTCTGAAAAAACCAAGAACAGTGGTGTGCATATAATATTCGATAGGCAATAATAAATGGTATTTAAGTAGTTAAAGAGGATGATTCAATCAATAAAATATGAAATAAATGAACCTTCTGTATGACAATGATTTAAAGACAAATCCTTGAATAATCGAGGATTTCTCGGATATGATGGTCAAGTGTAGATAAGAATTTCAATGAAAAATAGATCTTTGTATCGAGTGAAGACGGAACTTTTTGTTAAAGTTATTTTTTTACAAATGAATCTTACATACCCCTATCATTGTCTTTTCTTCTATTTATATGGGACATGCTTCTAAGAAACCCTAAAAGTACAAGTACAGAGAATATCCAATAGAATATTCTCTCTAGTACCCTATCCTGAAAACTAGTCATTACAGCTCTACCAAACGTATTCGACCTCGACTCTTGTTGACGCATTAACTACGACCCTTGTTGAATCTTCGACCACGAACTTCGCTACTTCTTTTGACCATTTCGATGAACGATGACTTAGGAACTCTTTCCTTAGTATTATCTTGGTGTGGATATTCTAACGCCAGATTTTGACCCATACAGTTAGTCCCTCAGCTTATTCAGGCTGGCCTCAGGCTGGCTTGATGAGCGGATTCTGTTCATTATGGTCGAAACGGTTGGGCGAGCTGAGCGGGTCGTGATGATTGTGCGAACTGGAAATGTGGCCCTTCGTGAGCCGTAAACCTCGAACGCTTCATTTCCCAGTCGGTTTGTTGGAGTTTGTGTGGTCCACGAATCAGGTTGACGTCATGACGCCATGTGTCATCATGACACATATTCCCGATGCGCTGCTTCGTTTTGTGTGGGACTCCTGATTGGACCTGCCACTTCGGTTCCGGTGTCGGGTAACTCGGTTTCGATACCTGAATCCTTATAAATAGAGATGTGAGGATGTAATTTCAAAGTTTTCAGATTTCCTATATTTAAACCCTATATTATCTTCCTCTTCTTCCATTGGTGTGCATCTTTCCCCTTTGTTCCAGTGATTCTCGTCATTTTTAATCCTCCGTTATTTGGTATCTCTCTCTCTTTCATTGAAACATGTTTAACGTACCCTCTGCATCCAGCGAGGGAAGTGATGTGGCCCCTCTAGCGATAGTGTTTCCCCCCTCATGCGGAGAACTTTCCCGCTGCCGTCGAAGATGGAAACTTCCCCACCATGGAGGAGATAGTTCCTCGTAACCCCGATACCAGGTCTGATTTCTCAAAATTTCCTAAAGCCGAGCCTGGAACCTTTAAATCAGTGATGAAGGAGGCTGATTTGTTGGAGATTAAGTCTAAATACGGCCTTCCCAATCATGTTGATTTGATCCCTGTCGAGTGGGATGCGTTGCAGGTCCACCGTCTTGGGTATTGCGTCTTCTACGCTACCCCTTTCATGTTGGCTATAATCTTCCTCAGCTCGCGTTGTATGTCTACAAACATATAAGGATGCTCACCAAATTTGTGGAGTTGGTCGAGGTCGAGCTCACACTTCGACACTTGACGCACCTATTTGCCCCCAGCTTTTATAGGGGGGGATGCTGAATCTTCGCCACCGAGGAGGTAAATGCTTGGTGGTGAAGATGGACGACAAAGCTAACCGCCAATTCTGGATCAACTTTTTCTTTGTTAAACTAAGGATGTGGTGGCCAACGCTGATATTTTCCCTGAGGCTTGGAATTGTACTTGTAAGTACACGCCTCTTTGTTTGTAGGCATCCAATTTTTCCTTCGTGTTTGGTCATGGTTCTAATCTCCTGTCCCTTCTTGTGCAGCTACGCGTTCGCCTCCACCTTTGGTCGATGATATTTCTAACTGGGTGTGTCGGCTCCTTCCTCACATCGTGGGGATACACGAGTGGTCGGGCTTCTTCAAAAGGTTTAGGCCCAATATCTCTTTGATTGGTAAGTTATTCTCGTCTTCAGACTCTTAGTTATTTCTCTTTTGTGGTTTACTTTGGTTGATTTTCTTTTTCCTTTGTACTTCCCTTAACTTCAGTTAGGGGGTCCTCAAGGAGGTCGAGAGCTCCCCCACCTGCATTTTAAAAGAGGAAAAATGATAAGGCCTCGACTTCCGCCCCTTCCTCGACTATGTCCACCTCGGCTCGTGTCCTGATTTCTTCATCGACCGTGGTTGCCTCTACTCGTCCCCCTGTTGGTGCATCTTGTCTTGTTCCTTCCTCAGTCATGGGAACCTCGGACCCTCCACCATACACCCTTGTAGATGAAGATGAGGAGGAGTTTGTACCTGGTGAGGAAGATTTGATGCCTCGTAAGAGGAGGTATGTAGATACTGGTGATGGGGCTGCCAGGGTCGTTGACTTAATTGAGGGTGACTTTACGCTGCACGAGATGGAGACCATTGTCATTGAAGACAACGTTGGGCCAGTGTCTGATATTTAGGGGTTGGTGGAGGCCGACGTGGGTACGTCTCTCCCTTCTATGATGACGGAGGCCAAAGGGCCAGCCATTGGAGCTTTCGACACTTTGCGGCAAGATGAGACATCGACTTCGCAACCAGCTGATGATACTTCTTTGCCGGCCGATGGGAGAGGCAAAGGCATTGCTGAAGAAGGCTATGAGGCAGGTTCGGACGTTGATGTTAGTGACATGAAGATGATGAAGGAAGGGTTTACCCAGTTTGAGGTAAGATTGGAGGGGTCTATAAGGACCATTGCGATCCCTATGGATCATGATTTGTTGAAGAATACGGAGGACATTATCCCCGCCCTCGGCCCCCTTTGTTCCGAGATAGAGGGTAAGACCCTTAAAGATTTGGAAGACATTACTCTGTCGAGGAGCATCGTTGGTCTTGCCCTTAGGGTGAGTGTTTAATGTTTTGTTTGTCTTTTCTTTTTGCCTTTGTTTTTCGGGGTGTTTTGGTTTCTGACTCACTTTTTTTCTTTTTCTGGTCGCAGATGATGATTGTAGAGATCAAGACTGCCCGAAGGGAGGAAAGGCGTAGGGAAATTTTACTAAGGTTGAAAAACAAGTACTTCGAGTATCGAGGAAGTTGGAGATGCTTCAGCTAGAGAATAGCACCCTCTGGGCCGAGCGGGAGAACTGCCAGTCCACGGTGAAAGCTAAGGAGGATCAACTGGAGGAGAGGGCCGGAGAGATGGAAAATGATAACACCCTTCTTCATGATCGTGTGGTCGCATTGGAAGATGAGAAGGCTCAACTGCTCGCGCAACCCTCTTCTTCTCATGCTTCAAAATTTCCAAGCGCTCCTCAGCAATTGTATGAGGAATGGATCCAGTTGGATGTATATCGAGATTTGCATAAGGCGGGGTCCGTTTCCGAGGTTTCCCTCGAGGATGTTCGTGTCAAGGCTCGTGAAGCTCGAGTTGCTTGCGGGTATGATCCCACTACACCTGAGGGCGATGAAGGAGATAATGAAGGCGTAGATCGGCTTGAAGATGACACTTGGTACGACACTCCTTATCCTGAGGCGAGGACGGCGAAGGTGGCGAGGATATTGATGGCCGAGGCGGTGAAGGCGCAGAAGATCATGATGGTGGTGATCAGTAGTTTTTCTTCTTCTCTTTTTTGTAAACTCTTGTGTATTTTTGGCGGCGTCTCCACGAGCCTTTGTAAAAATGTTTTAAGTATGAAACACCAAAGTTGTTCTCTGCATCTACTTCTTTTCCAGTGGTTTATTTTCTGTACTTATATGTTTTTTTTTCTTGGTTGCCTTTTCTCTTTCTTTGTGTGTTGAGATAGGGATGAGGTCGTCGCCTTGTTTGGTCGTGACTTTTCGTTGAATTGCAGCCGAGGGACGATAGGTGTTTGTTCGAGCAAGGTCGAACATAATATTGCGGCCGAAGGCCAGTAGGTTTTAGCTCGAACAAGGTTGACTATAACCTGAATTTAATTATGGCTGAGGTCGAGTAGGTGTTAGTTCGAGAAAGGTCAAACATAACTTGAATTTAATTATGGTCGAGGGACGGTAGGTGTTAGTTCGAGCAAGGTCGAACATAACCTAAGTTTAATTATGGCTGAGGGACGTTAGGTGTTAGTTCGAGCAAGGTCGAACATAACCTAAATTTAATTATGGCCGAGAGACGGTAAGGGTTAGCTCGCTCAAGGTCGAATCATAACTTGAATACAAGAAAAATGTGTTGATAAGTGTAAAGTTTATTGCCTTGACATTATTGCATTTTTACATACTTTGAGAAATTTATAGATTTTTGGGTATTGGCTGGCGTTCCAGTCCCAGTCCCAGTCCCCATCTATCTATTCCCTTCATTGGTCGATGTGGAGAATAGTGGATCAATGAAATAGTAACCACGGCCTTGCCTTCGCATACTTCGACTTGGAGTGTTCCCTTCATCGCCTCGTTAAAACCTCCCTAAGAAAACCCAACTAGGACAAAACTCAAGTGAGGGGAAATAGAGTACGACATAGGGGACATTTTTTCTCTTAGAATTTGAAGTAGTTGAGGTGGCTGATATTCCAGTTGTTTGATAGTAGTTTTCCTTCCAATTTTCTAGTTGAAATGATCCTTTATTTGCTTTTGCTGTGATTTTGTACGTGCTGTCTCGGTTTGTTCCTAGCTTTCCTTCCCTAGGATCTTTGCTTGCTTGAGTTTTAGTTTTCAGTACATAATCTCCAACTTTGAGCGGCTTGACTTTTTCTTTCTTGTTATAATAGCGTTCTGCTTATTATTTTTTGACGATCATTCTTATATAGGTCATATCTCTTCGTTCGCCGACTTCGTCGAGTTCTTGCCTTTTGCTCTAGTCATTGCTTGTGCCGCTCTCAAGGGATTACCTTATACTGTGCTCTCCAACATCGACTGGCATTACTGCCTTGGTCCCATAGACCAAAGAGTAGGTCATCTCTCCTATGCTCGTTTTTGGAGTTGTTCGGTAGGCCTAGAATACTTCTGGTAGTACTTTCGGCACAGTCCTTTGGCGTCCTCAAGCTTCTTCTTCATGATGTTTAGTATCGATTTGTTGGAGGACTCTGCTTTCCCATTGCGCGGGGGGTGGTACGGGGTTGAGAGAATTCTTTTGATATGCCATTTCTCGAAAAATTCAGTGGTTTTCTTTTCCGTGAACTGGGGTTCTTTGTCGTGGCTGATTTCTTTGGGAAGGCCGAACCGGCAAATGATATTTGATGAAAAACCAAGGTAAGGTGACCGAGTGGAGGTGTTCTCCCGCTTAGTGAATCATTGGGGAATACTTCTGGCATTGCTTGCATCTTTTCATGAAATCTGCGGCCTCCTTTTTCATGCGGGCAGTAAAGGCACCACGTGATAAATGCTTTGAAAAATCAAGACAGTGGTGTAGCATATAATATTTAATAGGCAATAATAAATGGCATTTAAGTAGTTAAAGGTAATGTTTCAATCAATAAAAGATGGAACAAATGAACCTTCCGTCTGACAATGATTGAAAGACAAATCCTTGAATAATCGAGGATTTCTTGGATCTGATGGTCAAGTGTAGATAAGAATTTCAGTGAAAAGTAGATCTTTGTATCGAGTGAAGACCGAACCTTTTTGTTAAAGTGTTTTTCTTACAAATCACATGCCCCTATCATTGTTATTTTAATTATTTTTCTCAATTTTTTGTCTTTAATTGCATATTTCCTATCATAAAAATACAAAAAAATATTTTTTTTATTTGTGCATTTTAGGAATTAACTAACTGTTAAATTGGTGAAATTATCTAGTGAATTGATCATTTGAATAGTTATTTAATTAATTATTTATTTGTATAATTATAGTTCAATAAAAAAGGATTAAGAAAAATTGGCTAAAATTAAAATGATCAGGTGACTAAGAGTGTAATATCATGTTTAATTGAGTGGCTACTAGGATAAGATTCAAACGACGTAGTTTCAAGGCGAAACTACGTCACTTTGTTTAATAAAATCAAGATGAAATCTGAGCCCTCCATTATCCTTGATCCAATGGCCCAGATTTAATTCCGCTTGGCGGATAAAAGGCCTTTTAAGATCAGATTTTTGCCATTTTACAAACCCTAAAGCCCCATCTCTTCTCTCCCGCTCCTCCTGTGTTGCCGCCACCCTTCTCCATGGCGGCACCACCGCCTACCGCCATCCACCGAATCCAAACACCCTCAAAATTTCACCATTTCATCATCTCCCTCTCCCTTTCCATGTATCCAAACCAAATCCTTCAAAACTCCCTCAAAATCCACGAATAGTAGATCTAAGAAGCCCCACTGCCATTTTTTCCCTTAAAATCGTGAAGTTTGAGCCACCCTTTTCACCTAATTTTTACATACCAAGATAGAGCTCAGTGAGGGCTATCTTTTCATATTGGTCTTGACTCGAAACTCCAGCGACCGGAATTCCATCGGCCACCATTGACCGCCCATCACCGCCGCTACTGCCTCTCATTTTTGCCTCTAGCCTCGTGTAGGTTTCTATTGTTTGTAATACCAAAACCATTTTTCGGTTCATCAGAATTTATGATTTTGGTGTATACCAACAATAAAAGCATGCCCAAGACCGAACTACTGCATATCGTCATTGTTTCGCCATTGCCCAGGTACTCGAGTTGATGGTAAAATCCTAATCCACTGCCCCGTTCTCAATTTTTCTACTTTCTTGGATTTTTGTTTAGGATTAAGTTTTGTTTTCATTTTTATGTTGTGTTTAACTCGATCCTGGTTACATCGTTACTCAGTTAGTTTGTTTCATTAGTTATTTCACTGTTAATTTCACTTAATCATCGGTTTGTTGTCTCTAATTGATTGCATTGATATGGGTTACTTTTTAGATTATTGAATGCTGGAATTTCTGTTTTACACTGATATGAATTTGATATTATTTTGGAAAAGGTAGAAGGTGAATTATGATAGTAGAGTACATGTTTGGTTGCTTTTACTGTTTGGAGCATGTTAGGAGTACATCTATTCCCTTATTTGGCTGCAGATTTGGTAGAAAAGACTCTCCTTTCCCCCTCTCTTTGGACATAATTTTAGCTAACTTAAACCTTTATAGCCTTCTACTACTATAAAAGAGGTATTTTTATTCATTCTTAGGGTAGGAGAAAAAAAAGAGCTGGAAGATAAAAATTTCAGCAGCCTATCGCCTTTGAATACTTTCCAGAAAAGAGCAAAAACCTTCCAAAAAATATAAAAAGTTTTAAGTTAGTTTGTTGTTTCCTTCTTCTTTAAAAGCCGTTGAGTATTGAGGTTATTCTGGGTTGTTTCATTGGTACTTTTCACTGCTGTTGCTGCTGGTTTTAAGCTGTATTTGATAGCCGTTGAGTTCGGACGAAGTGATTACTGTTGTCTTGTCTTCAAATCTGCAATCTAGGTAACTTTTTCTAGCTTGTAAAATAGTTTATTTTCAAAGAAATATAAGCATGAAGTCCTTAATTGATCTCTGAATATTCGTGCAACTTTATGGTTAGATCCTTATGCTACTAAAAGTAGTGTTTGTTCATGTGTAAAGGTTGACCATGTAAGCTAAAAAAGAAAATGTTGTTATTTTGTAATTTCTCCATAAAGTTTAAGTGTTGAAATTTTATTTTTATTCTTTAAGCATTTTTATGGCATCTGCAATGAGTAGCTTTAGCCATTTAATCCTGTTTTATATTTTGAGTTTACTTTCTTGTGAAAATAAGTGATTAAGAGTTAGAGGTTAGTAGAGAAAATTTCATCTCAAAAGGTCTGAATCTTTACTGCCTTTTTATATGCTTGTGTAAATATGTTATGGCATTCATTGGTAGTTGGAAGTGAATACTTGTCGGATTCACATGTTTTCTTGAACTGCTTGGCAACATTTTTTTTATCCTCTCCTTTCTTATCATAAATATTTTTAGCTTGTTGTATTTTTGTTTACCTAGGGTTGATGAAATATTTATTTGTATGTTAGTTTTTGCCTTTATCAATCTTAATGAGGATATAATCTTTTGATTGCAAGTTTTGTATGTTTCTTTGGGAATTAATTTTACTTAGCGCTCAGCAAATTCCATCAAGTAACTCCAACAACAGTCAGAATGTTTCTTTTTATAAATAAGATTCATTTTATCTTTTTAATAAAAGCGCTAGGCATATTTTAGGAACAAACCTAACTTTATATTAGTTTCGTCATTTTAATGAATAACAACAATAATAAGAATAAGGTTATAAGTAGGTTCAATATTAACTAAGTTTTATACATTGTCTTTCCACCATTGAGCTACAAATAGGCATTTTCTTTTACGATAAAGATGAACAATTATTTTTTCGTAATCTAATCCCTATAGTAATTTGCCGTAACTAAGATAAATACATTATGTCTTAACCGATCTCGGGAAGACTCGCTTCGGAATAAAGACATAAATAAAATGACAAAGTCGTAAGGACACGTCTTGTTTCAATTTTTTAAAGTAATTAAAAGTTTTATTTAATTAACTTCGAGCAGGCTCCACTTTTAGGTGCGACACACGAGCAAAGGTCGGGGAGATTCGTCTTGTTTAGTGTAAGATAGGGTAAGGCATACTCGTCCTAGTTTGAGATTAATGAAGACATCAACAATAAAGGCGGAAATAGGCAAAACATGAAAATCAGATAAAGCACAGTTTATCTAAAATTAATTTAAAGACAAATGTAGTCAATAAAGCGACCGTGATAGAACCACGGGACTCAGGGAATTCCTTACACCTTCTCCCAGGTCAACAGAATTCCTTACCCGGACTTTGTTTTCGCAGACCAATAATAAAAGAGTCAAATTTTTCTTTAACTAGGGATTCAAATAAAGGTGACTTGGAACACCCAAAAATCAATTTCAAGTGGCGACTCTGTAAATAAAACAATCCCTACTCAAATTAGTCACTTTAATTGGAAAAATTCTTTAACCCACAATCCATACATAAATCGTTTTTGGGGGTAAAACGGGTGTGACAGCTCTAGCGACTCTGCTGGGGACATTCAAGAATTCGAGCTTATACATTAACTTTATTTGGCTTTGTTAATTTTTTTATATAACTCTGATCTATTTGGGCCTAATGTGCTACTTGTCTGCTCTTTACCGCTTTGATATTGTTGAACTGTATTATAAACTGTCTTCTTGCGCACTCCTCTGAGTCTTCTAAATACAACCCCGGAAATCGTGGATACGCGCCCCATTCTTTTTGAGATAAAGCGGGTGGTCCTGGGCTCCTGGTGAAGGATTATTAGTCACCCATATTTAAGAACGGGGAGGGTCCAGTAGTTAAGCCGGAGAAGTATTGCTCCCGGTACGCTACCCCCTCCCAACTCGAGTTGTTCACTCATTTTATTGTTAGTCTAGATACACCTCATCCCCTAGGATTTTTAAAACCTAGAAGAATAAGCCACATGTCTGGTTATCCCTAGTAGGATCATTTTGTTGCATCATGTGCATTTGACTTAGCGAAACTCGGCACACGGGCCGGGTCCATATAAGAAAGCTATCCTTTTTGAGACCATCATGTTCATTTATGTGCTACTTGCTGCATTATTTGGAAGGCTTGCTTGCATTGTTGGCCGGCTTTAGAAAATTAGTTGAGCAGAATTAAAAAAAAATCATTCTCCTAGTTTAGTATAAATAATCCTTTTTTACTAAAATTTTGTAGTAGTCTTGCGTGATGTGTAAAGATTATTTTCATAAAAATTAAAATAAATAAATAAATAAATAGTCAGTTTTACCGAACTACGCGAGTCTGATTCTCACCAAATGTGAGATATGTAGGCAAACCTCATCAGTTCCGACCCACAATCTTTAAAAAATCAAAAAATATTTTCTTTTATTTCCTTATTTAGAAAAGTCTTTTTTGAGACCCTGATTTTCAAAAATTCAAAAAAAATTCCTTTAATTCCTTCTTTAGAAATCTTTCCTTAGAAAATTCCAAAATTAAAAATTTGAACAAAATTAAAAGCAAAAATATTTTGTTTCTTTTTAGAAGTCTTTCATTCGAAAAAGAAAATCAAATCAAAATCCAAAATATATTTTTTTTCCTTCTTTAGAAGTCTTTCTCCGAAAAAATAAAATAAAAAAACAAAATTCAAATATAAAAATATTTCCTTTTTTCTTTAGACTCTTTCTTTTCAAAAACTCTTTAAAAAAAATCCAAAAAAAATTGAAACCCAAAAATATTTTATTTCTTCTTTATAAGTCTTTCTTTCGGTTTTTTTTTTTATTAAAAATTTTCAAAATCCAAAAAAAGAGTGAGTTTATTTACTTTATTCATGATCTTCCCGAACTACACTAGATCTGATTCATATTCCCACATGATATGTAGGCAACCCACATCAGGTTCGATTGAATGACTTTGAAAAAAAAGTGGAAAAAAAGATGACAATAATAAGGACCTACTAAGTCCATTCTAACATGTCTTTTGTTTTGAATTGTGAAGAAAGTTTGAGGTGGTCGGTTTGTGGTAAGCTGCAACACATCCATAATTCACAAGGTCCAAAAGAAGAAATGTCAATGACAACTGACATCGAAGTTGTTCGAGTGGTCAAGAGACTCAGGGTCATAGGGTTCAACAAGAGTCTACTTTGGTTGAGGAAAATAGAGTATTGAAGCAGCAAATGACTGAAATGTGTCAAGCATGGTCCAATGGCCAATGACCGCCTTTTCCTATTCATGGTTTCCCAATGTTCACATCCATCTCGACTACTACCATTCCGGTCTCAGTATCTGATCAATCCTATCCACCTGGGTTCAATCTTTATCCCAACTGTATGACTACAGCTGGAACTTCTGTTACGCGCTCCCAAAGTGTGCCATTGACCACCAACCAGACAACCACTACTGTTATGCCCATCTTTACCATCCCACAGCCGACGGTGGTGCAGAGGAAAACTCATGAGTCAAAATTTGCTACCCAGCAAGAACAGTACCACTCGTACCTATTTGATCTTCCAGCAAAGATTGAGAGGCCTTTCCGAAAGATGGCACATGAAGAAATGACCCAAAGAATGACAAGCTTAACAGTAGAAAAACATGCAAGGGTTGGCAAGTCAAAAGAGTATTGCCTTCAAGGATCTATGTATGTTCTCTGATGTTCGTTTGCCACTTGGTTTCAAGACCCCCAAATTTGAAAAGTATGATGGACATAGAGACCCCATATCCCACCTGAAAAGGTATTGCAATCAACTAAGAGGTGCGGGATGAAAGGAAGAATTGATGATGGATTATTTTTGGGAAAGCCTTACGGGAGTAGCCTCCGAATGGTTTATATCAAGACACATATCGCTGGTATGTATGGGATGACATGGCCCGGGCCTTTGTCAAACAATTCCAATACAACATCGACATCGCCCCAGACCGCATTTCCCTTTCCAACCTGAAGAATAAACCAAATGAAAGTTTCAGGGAATATGCCATTAAATGGAGAGAGCAAGCGGCTAGATTTAAGCCACCCATGGACGACCACGAGCTAATCATTATCTTCATTCAGGCTCAAGGGCCAGATTATTTTCAAAAATGGTGTCTGTAGTTGGCAAATCCTTCTCGGAAGCAATCAAAATGGGAGAAATGGTAGAAGATGGACTTAAGACAGGCAGAATTATAAGTCAAGCAGCTCTCAAAGCTGCAACTTAGGCTGTTCAAATTGAATCTGGTAATTTTAGTGACACGAATGAGAAGGATGAAGAAACCATGATGACGTCAGGATCGAGAAGAGGTCCTAGGAGAATATCTCGAAGGTATGAACAACCTCGTCTAGTTTCCTATGATTTCCCTGAGCACTATTACCCACCTCAGAACCCACAATACTCTGTTGCTCCACCTCATTATGTTGTCCAGCCACCAAGACATCCCAAAAGGCGAGCACCAGCACCGCAAAATATCCACCAGCCTCCACAAAATTTTCAAGTGTCTTATAACCCGCATCCAAGACAGGGGTATAGAGGGAAACAAAGGTTGAAAGATAATTTTACACCAATAGGAGAGTCATATGCAAGCTTGTTTGAGAAACTAAAGCAATATGACATGATTGCACCTATTCCTCCAAATTATATGGACCCACTTACAAGAAGCTTTGACTATTCTAAAAGGTGTGAATACCATTCCAATGTCCTGTGGCACAATGTTGAAAGCTGTCAGAATTTGAAAAGCGAAATAGAAAGGATGATCTAAGAAAAACTGATTGTGATCCAAGACAGTGACACCCAGAATATCGAGAAGAATCCTTTGCCTGCACATGATGATGCACACTTTGTGGGGATGATGCGTGATGACATAGAGTATGAGAATCCCCTCAGAAACTTGTCGACTGAAGTTAATGAGTTTGAAATTGTAGAAGGACATGTTGATTCAGATGAGCAGATTTGTGACTAAATGTTCAAGTTTAGAAATTGAAAAGTCATTCCCTCCTCACTAGGAAGGAATCTTGGTAGCTTGTTTTGATGTTTTTTCTATTATCTGAGTTATTTTAGGGTTGTGATCCAGATTTTATTTGTTTTATTGAGTCAAACCCTTCTATCCCTCTATTTTGTCCATGTGAGTCATGTCTGTTTGTTCTATTGTTATTTTCATTATCTAGGTTATTTTAGGATTGTTACTCGGATTTTAGATTGTTTGTCTTATTATTAAACCCTTCCGTGCTTTACTCAATGAAATAATGTTTGTCCTTTTGTGTCATTCTATGCTTAGTTCTTTTGCCGCTAGTTCTAGTTATATGACATACATGAGGAAATTTTGGCCAGATCTTAGAAAATTGATTTAAGCTTGAATTGGATAACTGAGGAAAAGACATTTTTTAGGATGAATAAAGAGTCGAAACACTTTGGAATTAATCTCGAGTAAAATTCACCTTCAAATCATTGTGAAGATCGGGTTTAAGGAAGAACCTATTGAAGTTTGGTGGAAAGTTTGATATTAATAGATGGAAAGTGTTCTTCGACCACGACATACCAAGAAGACAGACATGTTCATCAATGCTGTAATCACGAAAGAATAATATGTTTGGCATTCTCGAGGCTGGGATGCCCTTTTCTGCTATCCAAACACTTTATACCCGTTGTTACCCCTTTTGAGCTTGTGTTATTTTCTTTGACAACCCTCTTTTGGAATCAAGTTTCGAGTTAAAAGTAAAAACAAAAGAAATGAAAAAAATGATTTAAAAAAGTCCATGCCCCCAGAAAATAGAATTTGGGGTAATTTTTTTTGAAAAAAGAAAAAGAAAAAAAGAAGAAGCAGAAAGAGAGATGAAAAAAAATAGTTAAGTTAGATGTTTGAACTACGTTTGACCTGATTCCTTAGGAAAAAAAGGATACGTACGCAGCTTTATACAATTCGGTCCAACAACAAAAAAGTCTCCAGTATCTTAAACTAGGGCAAAGATTTTATTTCACTTTTGAAAGAGTCGATTCCAAGAGTTGTAAGTCTACAACCCCTCATTTTGAGTCTACTTTGAGCCTTCATGACGAACCTTCTTTCCAACCCTATCCAAAAACCTTCCAAATAAAGACCTCTCGATATGCCTTCAAGAATGCCAAGAGACGCATGCAATGAGCAGCAGTTGTCACTCGACATAAAACACTGTCAAGTTGCTCACAAAAGAGAAAAAAAAAGGAAAGAAAAATAAAGAAGAAAAATAATAGAGTCTTACTAGTGAAAACCCTCACGGGCACTGTAAGACGACGGTAAGTAGAGATAAATAAATGAGAGATACTTGTTGTGAAAATCCCTCGGGACACCACTAGTCGATTGTGAATCGTGAAGCTGACACAAGGAATTGGCATGAACAAGCCCGACTTCAAAGGTCATAAAAATGGTAAAAGGGAAGATTGGATTAGTTTGATAAATCAGGCCGTTAAGTTCAAAATGCATGTCATGATCATTAAGGCTAGTTACCGCAAAAAAAAAAAGATACTCTTCCTTCTGTTCTTCCCGATAGGAGCATTTCTTGTTAATATTGTTTCTTTGCATCATTCTGTCCTTTAATCTGAGTTAGTCCTTGTCAAAACGAGCAAGAAAAGATTTCAAAATCTGCTACCAGCTTTTCAGTTGCACAAAGTAAATTTGGTCATCACACTCAGGTGTTACAGTCAAAATGCCTTGAGGATTCACGCAAGGCTTCCCCCCAAAAGACCATTGTCAGTCTACTTGGTTAAAGCAAGCAAAGATAACCTCGAGGTTAATCAGGGATCCTTTGTAGTACCGAACAAGGACTATGAAGTGTGCACATCATGAAAATGGCACTTACCAGTTATGATTCTCTCTGACGGACAAATTGCTCCAAAAGCAAAAGCCATTCAAGATATCAGAAAAAGATTATCCAAGAAAAGAAATCTCTTTTTTAAAGATAAGGTTGACTGAGCCACAAAACACAAATGGCACTAGGAGTGAAAAAATCAGGGTGATACAGAAAGTAAAAGTTCCTTGTAAGCAACAACAGAGTCTCCTAGCAGTGCAACCAACTACCAACGCAATCGTTCTTCTTAAGGATGGATGATCACAAAGCCAAGTTTCTAAAGACATTAAGGCCACAAACCGACCACCACTTTCAAAACTGACAAAATTTTCTTTGTTTGAAACAAGAACAAAGCAGTGCAAGGATAGTGGTTAAAAAAGAAAAATGCTGTTATTTTTTAATTCCTCCATAAAGTTTAAGTGTTGAAATTTTATCTTTATTCTTTAAGCATTTTTATGGCATCTGCAATGAGTAGCTTTAGCCATTTAATCCTGTTTGATATATTGAGTTTACTTTCTTGTGAAAATAAGTGATTAAGAGTTAGAGCTTAGTAGAGAAAATTGCATCTCAAAAGGTTCGAATCTTTACTGCCTTTTTATATGCTTGTGTAAATATGTTATGGCATTTATTGGTAGTTGGAAGTGAATACTTGTCGGATTCACGTGTTTTCTTGAACTGCTTGACAACGTTTTTTTTTATCCTCTCCTTTCTTATCATAAATATTTAGCTTGTTGTATTTTTGTTTACCCATGGTTGATGAAATATTTATTTGTGTGTTAGATTTCGCCTTTGTCAATCTTAATGAGGATATAATCTTTTGATTGCAAGTTTTGAATGTTTCTTTGGGAATTAATTTCACTTAGAGCTCAAAAAATTCCATCAAGTAACTCCAACAACAGTCAGAATGTTTCTTTTTATAAATAAGATTCATTTTATCTTTTTAATAAAAGTGCTAGGCATATTTTAGGAACAAATGTAACTTTATATTAGTTTCGTCACTTTAATGAATAACAACAATAATAAGAATAAGGTTATAAGTAGGTTCAATATTAACTAAGTTTTATACTTTGTTTTTCCACCATTGAGCTACAAATAGGCGTTTTCTTTTACGATAAAGATGAACAATTATTTTTTCATAATCTAACCCCTATAGTAATTTGTCTTAACTAAGATAAATACTTTTTGTCTTAACCGATGTCGGGAAGACTCGCTTCGGAATAAAGACATAAATAAAATGACAAGGTCGTAAGGACACGTCTTGTTTCAATTCTTTCAAGTAATTAAAATTTTATTTAATTAACTTCGAGTAGGCTCCACTTTTAGGTGCGACACACGAGCAAAGGTCGGGGATATTCATCTTGTTTAGTGTAAGCTAGGGTAAGGCATACTCGTCCTAGTTTGAGATTAATGAAGTTATCAACAATAAAGGCAGAAATAAGCAAAACATGAAAACCAAATAAAGCACAGCTTATTTAAAATTAATTTAAAGCAAATGTAGTCAATAAAGCGACCGTGCTAGAACCACGGGACTCGGGGAATGCCTTACACCTTCTCCTCGGTCAACAGAGTTCCTTACCCGGACTTTATTTTTGCAGACCAGTAATAAAATAGTCAAATCTTCCTTTGACTAGGGATTCAAATAAAGGTGACTTGGAACGCCCGAAAGTCAATTTCAAGTGGCGACTCTATAAATAAAACAATCTCTACTCAAAGTTATCACTTTAATTGGAAAAACTCTTTAACCCACAATCCATACATATATCTTTTTTGGGGGTAAAAAGGGGTGTGACATGCGTTATGGTATTAATCAAAATATACACCACACATTAATAATAATAATAATAATAATAATAATAATAATAATAATGATAATGATAATGATAATAATAATAATGATAATAATAATAATAATAATAATAATGATAATAATAATGATAATAATAATGATAATAATAATGATAATAATAATGATAATAGTAATAATAATAATAATAATAATAATCATAATAATTCTTGGAACCCCTTTTATAAATGCCGTTTATCCCTTTTCAAAAATTGATTCAAATGGTTTC
>MDKI01183930.1:0-10709 GCA_005239505.1 Nicotiana paniculata | reverse complement strand
TGCGAACAGGAGAGATCCAATTCCTCTTGTTGTTCTTGCAAACCAAACAACACGAAGTATCGACAACAACACTCCCAGGGGTGAAGTTGGCTCCGACAGGGCTGGGTAGATCTGGCCTCAACAATGATAATGATTCGTTCAAGGAGGAACTCTTACGGTTCGTGAAATAAGTAAACGCCTGCATGGACCAGATCCCGGGCGCACCTCCAGTATTAAAAGGCCCGATCTCAAAGAAGTACATCCAATTAACGTACAAGATGAGTACGACCTCAGAATTAATCCCAAAACGATTCAGAATGCCTGAAGTGCCAAAATACGACGGGACTTCATATCCACATGAGCTCATTACCACCTACACAACGACGGTGAAAGGAAATGATTTGTCACCTCATGAAATTGAGTCCATGTTATTAAAGAAATTTTGTGAGACTCTCATGAGGAGAGCCTTGGCATGGTACTCATTATTGCCCGAGCATTCCATAAATTCCTTCAAAATACTCGCGAATTCATTCATCAAGGCCCATTCCAGTGCCAGAAAGGTACAAGCCCAAAAAACTGACATATTCAGGATCACACAAGAAGAATCCGAGTTATTACAAAGATTCGTTAGCTGGTTCTAGAAGAAAAGAATATTGTTACCGGTCGTCCTGGATGAATGGGCAGCTAAAGCATTTACTAAGGGTTTAAACCCGAGGAGTTCAGATGCTTCCCAGAAGCTGAAGGAAAGTCTGCTCGAGTTTCAAGAAACAACTTGGGCGGATTTCCACAACCAGTACGAGTAAAAAATAGGGATCGAAGACGATCGGGTTGGCTTTCCGTCATCAGCAAAGGGACGGAAGAAGAACAAATAAAAAATGGAAGACGATGTCGAATCAGATAGATGAATTTCAAGGGGCCGATTTCTACCCAACGAGCGGACAAAAGGTCACGGCAGGAGCTTCCAGACGGCTGACAAGTTTATTGTTGACAGGAGGACCGATCGCGGGCGGAACAATAGATTGCTACAGGATAGAGAGATCCATGGTCCATGAGGTCCTTCTTATCCAAAGTTATCAGAATATAACTACAACATAAGTTTGGTGAAGTTGGTGTCGGCCATGAGACATATCAAAGAGGCACGATTCTATAGACCTATGAGGTCTGATCCCAGCCAGAGGGACCCAAATTTATGGTGTGAATACCATGACACTAATGGTCACCGGACTGGGGACTGTCGGCACCTCCGGGAAGAAGTGGAAACGCTATTAAAGAAAGGTCACCTCAAGGATTTCTTGAGCGACCGAGCCAATAACAAATATGGCCGGGATAGGGGCGACACGCAAACCTCGTAAGCAGGAAAGGAACCTCCACACCAAAAAATCAACATAATCTTCGGAGGGAATAAGATTAATTGGATCACCTTCTCGGCCACAAACAAGACAAAAGTATCGACAACCCATAGTAACAGGCTCTAGGATGATGATATCACGTTCACATATGAAGACACAGACGGATTACTACTGCCGCACAACGACGCACTGGTAATTTTTATAAATGTGTTAGATTTAAAAATTGAACGTGTTTCAGTAGATCTAGAAAGTTCCGCAAACATCATACAATTGAGAGTTCTGGATCAAGCTAAGCTCACCGGTAGCATCACCTCGGCAACAAAGCTCCTTGCTAGATTCAACCTCGCAAGCGTTACAATTTGAGGGGAAACTTTAGTGCTTACGCATGCCGAGGGCATAACAAATACAGCTCTATTCGAAGTAGTAGATGGGTACATGTGCTATAATATCATCCTGGGAATGCCATGGCTGCATGAGATGAAAGTTGTGCCTTCGACATACCACCAATTGCTGAAAATTCCAACACCCCAGGGGATTAAGTAGATAAGAGGTGATCAACCGGCAGCAAGGGAGATGAATGCAGTCTCGGTCTCCCATAGCAGGGAAACGGACCTATGATATAGAAGTTACCAGAACCGGAAGAAGAGTCGGACCAATATCATGTACCAAGGTATTTTCAAGTACCGGAAGAAACGGACGCAACAAAATCCACGGTAGAAGAACTAGATCAAGTTGTCACGCCCGGACCTCAGGGAGCGCAACTGACGCTCAACCGAATGAACCTAGCCGAGCAAGCCTGTTAGATTTCCTTCTACCCAAACTCATCCATGAATAAAGAGGGGATGAACTTCATTAATAAAACTTTGAAAAGATTTCATTAATAACTCTCATTTCATATCCATTAAAGTAACTTAATTCATAATTTCCAAAATATTACAAGTTTATAGATATAATGAAAAATATATTTTCCAAATATCAGCATTTCAGTTCAATTTCTCACATCAAACACCACCCATAACCGGTCTATGGAGACTCTAAGTATGACAAAAGACTAGTATGGAAGTGCCGGAAACAAGGCCCCGGCTATACCTCAAAAAACAATGTACAACTCAAATGACATCATGCCCGGATATTGTAGGGCTCACCAAAACCTGCTAAACAGAGAGTGACTGTTAACGAGGACTAAAGTTGCCCGCTGATGAACCACCTGCATCCATTAAAGATGCAGCGCCCCCAGCAAAAAGGGACGTTAGTACATATGGACTAGTACTAGTATGTGAACCTAATTGTTCTCTTTCAAAAAAGAATGCCAACGTAAGAAAGGGAAAACCAAGGAAACAACAATCAACAATCAATGATATTCAATTGCCTAGTTAAAACATAATTATTTCCAAAATATGAAGATAACACCGTGAAGTGATAATCAAAATATAATGATAATATTGTTTTTCGTTGGGAGATCTTTAGCACCGATATACCACTGTTCGCAAGACCAGTGTTCACAATACCAATGCCACCATAATTTTAGCACGGAGTCCGATCACGACCCGATCGGCTAGGCCGTCTCATCTGAGACATCAACCACAATCAAAATTTTAATTACATTTTCGAGCACAATCACCACCATGTGTGTGGCATGGTGTCCGATCACGACCCGATCGGCTAGGCCGTCTCATCTGAGACATCAACCACAATCACAATTTAAATTACAATTTCTAGCACAATAATCACCATGTGTGCGACATGGTGTCCGATCATGACCCAATCAGCTAGGTCATCTCACCACAATGTCGTGTGGATCGACATCATCCTTTTCTATCAATCATCTCATCCCAATTAAGGGGAATAATTTTGTCATATCAATACGGGGATTTAACCCTCAACCACTCCTACATCGGCACGTGTAGCTTCGGGGTTAGGTTGTTACCTACCCTTCCTCGGTTTCTAACGATATTCCTAACAACTTTATTGATTTTCATACAAAAGAAACAACAACACAAATACATTTATCTCATCACTTTTCATAATGTATATAGTCTCGTACTTTCAATCGCTTACAGCATCATTATTTCACTGGCTCTCTTGGTCATACATATGATTCTTCTTTCATGGCACAATGGCCTATTTCATATTCCACACTTTTGTTTCTTTCCTTCTCATGGCTCATCATCATTAATATCAACAAATAGAATATTTTGGAAATCACAACTTTAGGTTAATTAGTAATGAATACTTTAAACACAATGGATTTCTTTCCAAGAAATTGAGTAAAATGATCGGCAATCGAAGCATAAGATAAAATCATAACCGAGTAACACATCATTTATTCTTGAAACACTTCTCCCCAAAAAGGGAAATACATAATTTCAACTCATGATATATAAGAATGCAAAACACATCGAAAATAACTACAGCATATCATTAGTTAAAACAACCACATATGGGCATCACTTGAGTACATAGGCTTTAAGGCAATTCTATTTTCAAAATAATTTTGGAACAGTTGAATCAAATCTCATTTCATAATCTCTCTCACATCATCTTATTTCATTAGCACCATTAGCCACAAGTATAGCTTTCATTCTTTGCACGTTGGCCACACTCTATATCCCCAATTCACTTATTTCATTTTCAAGCATCTTTAAAGATTATCAACAACAATACATTTCCAATCAAGACTTTAGGTACACATATGAGCAATTAAGAGTCTTAAGCACATCGAGTTTTCTCCCACAATTTGTCATGATAACTTTCATTTGAAATACTACACAAAGGCATAACATTTTAATACACATATCATTCTTGAACACATTCCCAAAGGATAACATAATGATATAGGAACACTCGGAACACATTTGAATACATAATTCTCGACACTTTTATTACTCGGGACAATCGAATTTATAGGTAACAACTCGAAAAATGAGAATAAGGAACTTGAGCCAACCATCCTTGAAACTTACGGGAATGTCATGGAATTCAAATCTAAGAGAGTAGTTTAGCCAACATACCTGAATTCGCCCCTTATTGACACTACAATGATCCACTACACTAAGAAACTTCAATCTACAATAACAACATCCAATGGGAACAACATTAGTAATAAATTCCATAGTTTAGGCCATTTAGATATTTTATCAAACACCTAGTAGGCATGAACCTCTACACCTCTTAACCATAGAATTAGTTCATCCAACTACTACCATTTACCAACAATTTATCCCACCGTCATTCTTAAACAATTCATAACTTCCAACATCGCATACATGACCATCCATCCACACCCAACCAACAAAATTCCATCAAATAATCACCTTTCAATCTCTACAATGGTTATATATTTAAATTGGAAACTTATGGCTTCCAATCACCATACCATAAGTTCCAATACTTCAATCATACTCATATTCCCATAATATATCCATACATGTAAGTATAAGAGTGTAGGATTACCTTTTGGAAGAAATCTTACAAAACCCTACTTTGAATCTTGAATAAATTTCTTGAAGATGTAAGTATGTTATATGTAGATTTCATCAATACTGGTGTAAAAATGATGGAATTTCACACCAATATAATGGGGATTGCTTACCTTGACGAAGATGGGAGTTCGTGGTCTTGAGTGAGTGGAGAAGAGCTCCAAAATTCATCCAAGTGAAGTGGGTAAAATGAGCCCCAAAATTTTAGTTATAGGCCTAGATTTCGGGGTTTCAGATACTTCCCCCGATGTTATGGCAGCACTTCACAGCCAGCCCTTCTTTCGGATGCGGCCTCGGATGCTTCGCATCCGCAGTTCACTCATCTGCCAACTTTTGGTACTTTGTCATAACTTCTCGTAGAAATGTCCAAATGAGAAACGGTTTGAAGTGTTAGAAACAGACTCCGAGGGATTTAATTCGAGAGGTATATCACCACCTAAGTCTTTATATACTAGAAGTTATATTTGCTTGACGTCGGGTCTTGTGCTAATTGAGACATCCTTTCCACTTAATGTATCTAACTTGTTCCACAAAATCTTACCATTCACAAAACTCCTTAGTATGTTCCAACACACCTTAAACATATATTTTCATATAAAAATGATGTGGTTCTATCCCATGGGTCTCCTTTAATACACGAATACGTTATTCCTAAATACTGCTGGAGCACATTAAAATCTTTAATCATTAGGAAATATTAACGGGGCTTAAATTCTCCCCAGCTTAGGATCATTCGTCCTCGAATGAGGAGTAAAGCCTGTCCCCAAACATCAACATAAATGGTTTCTTTTTCCACACATCTTAAGCTCCCAAATTTGACTAACTCCCCAAACTTTTCAGAAATTTCGGGAGAGTCTCCTCTACAATTGGGCCTATCCACCTTCCAGAGAATCACCTAAACCACTCCTAACAATACATCCACAACTTGACAAAGTATCACAATATATATCAACAACACTAATCTCAGTATTACATGCACTGCATTATCAAATTGATATATGCACATGAACTGCACATTTTTAAATCACAACACATAGAAAGTACCTTTCAAATCAAAACCAATTGCTATCAATCAAGCAAAAATATTTTCTTTCCACAACACTTTCGACATTCAAGGTGACCTTCTCGACTCACAGACATGGTTAATCATTGTGATGACATTGTCAATTCGACAAATGAGGCATAGAGTTTCCTAGTACACATTGATAACGTCGAAACATGTACATTATATGGAGATGTAAAAGAAGTGAGTCATTTAAGACATGTTATATATGCGATATATGTGAGGCATGATCGGGACGACAAAACATAAACGTTAGTTATTCTGGGAAGATGATGAGTTATGAAAGGGACAACAATAATTGTTTCATTACAAATGTACATTGTTCGGCAATAGTAAGCCTCAAGGAGAAATAGGAAAGTATGTGACACTAATCATACCATGGAGTGTAGGGAAAATTAGTTTAACTCGAAATGAGAATATTCTGGAACCCTGAATGTGATATGGGTTTCAAAATACATGAATTTTTTTTACGCTCTTAACATTAACTGACACAAGAAATAGATATTCCACAAGCCCATGAGGTTGAGAAAAAAAGTTGAACACTTGTGAGATTATAATTATTCTGATAGTTTAACCCTTGCCAATAGTTGATCCTATATGAGAGGACTAGAGATACGACAAACTTGTCTTTCAAATAAATATGCTCACAATATATGCCAAAATCTGAAAGCATCTAACTTCAACCTTTCACAAGTGAAACCACATAGCTAGGACATCTTAATATTGGGGTGAAATCATGTATTGGTTAGAGAGAATGAACACTTTTTTATGAGCTAGACATGTTTCTACCATAACAACTCTCAAGCTGCAATACCAGGCCACTTCATGGGAAACTAAAATACTAGGAGCAAAGTGAGTTACTCACTGAGGCATGATCTAGGTGGACATGAAAGTCATACCAAGATGGGCGAACAAAAAGATCTTCCTGTGACAAATTTGTGAAAATCAAAAAATTCTCAAAAACTTTATGCGGACAAGTGACCCCTTTTAATTGACATGTACACATATGATAAGTGATGAGATATGCTCTCATGTTACGAGACAGTGAAAAGGATTCATGATAGTATGCACAAATGAGTAAAGTGACTGTCCCAACCATAGGAGTCATATACACCGAAGAGAGAACGAGTGGCTCAAGAAGGATCTCAACATTAGGTTTCTTTACATTAGATATGATACCACATGGGTAAGTATTATGATGGTGCGTGCATAGGCACAAGTGAGCATATGTTATCCATTCGAATCAAAAGGTTCTGTAAGAAATTCATCAGGTATAGTCCCTTGTTGAGAATTTAGGGAAGCAGTGAGAAGTATTAACCTAGGGTTATAACTCATTCCAAGGAAATCATTATAAAACTCAATTCCTCAAGAGGTTTTAAATAAGAGAACTGTGACCAAGAGGCTTCACGAATATTGCGTCTCGTTCAAAAATTAGGTACATGCAACGTTTTGTGATTCAACATTTCGGTTAAAACCATATTTATGTAGGCCCCTTCAATATGGATGTACATATACAACAAGGAAAATAATGCGGTGTTCATAATGATGTACTAAGGAGTGACTTACTTGAGGATTTTAGATTGACATGCAATACCTTAATTGATGCCCCGTACTCCACATCCAAAACATACATTAGTACCATAGTGACATACCCCTGAATGACATCTCATACACTTCACACAACGAGGATGGGGTTTGCTAAACTAACTCGCCCCACTTACCTGATATTTACCCTTTCTGAATACATCATAAGCATCTCCCTTATCCTTCCTCCAGGCCTTCACGATGGGAGTAACAATCTCTGTACCGGTTTGCTGTGTGGGCCTTTGGAATTTCCCAAGCCTGCCCCCCTAACACGTTCCTGGGCATACTCACAACACGACAATAAATGTTCCTTCCTGCATATTGGGCAGATCGGGATGGGTGTATCCAACCTAGGGCATTTGTTCTTCTTGTGCGCCCTCTTTCCAAAACCATAACATATTTCAAGAATTTTCCACAATAAACCCGAGTGACTCTTCTTTCATATCAAACATTTCGGCTTATTGGTACAAACAACCCTCTTTCGTTTCTTAGGTGCTTTCACCACATAATCTAGTGGCTGGTGACATTAAACACTTCCCTTGTCAACTGGTTCTTTCATTCCCTCCTTTCTACCTCGAACCTGTGGGTTAGTCATATGAAAATGAGACATGGAGAGGAATTTAGCTTCCTATCTTGAGCTCTATCGCACGATCTGGAATATCAAAGAAGTGTGAAATTCCTAAATGTCCAAGTAGCCTTCTAATTATAAATGTGACTCTACTAGACACGGCTCTGAGACATCCTAGGAAACTTTAAAACTTTGTCTCTCATACCAAGTTTGTCACGCCCTGACCTCGGGGAGCGCGATCGATGCTCAACCGAGTGAACCCGGTCGAGCAAGCCTATTAGATTTCCTTCTACCAAAACTCATCCATGAATAAAGAGGATATGAACTTCATCAAACTTTGAAAAGATTTCATTAACAACTCCCTTTTCATATCCATTAGCAACTTCATTCATAACTTCTAAAACACCATCATTTCTAGTTCAATTTTGCCAAATCAAACACTACCCACAACCAGTCCATGGAGCCTCTAAGTAAGACAGAAAAGTATTATGGAAGTGCCGGCAACAAGGCCCCAACTATACCTCAAAACACAATGTACAACTCAAATGAATCCAGGAGTGGAATAGAGTAGGGCTCACCAAAACCTTATGAATATAGAGTGACTGCTAACGAGGACCAAAGTTGCACGTTGATGAACCACCTGCATCCATTAAAGATGCAGCGCCCCCAAAAAAAATGGATGTTAGTACATATGGAATAGTACTAGTATGTAAAGCTAAGTGTCCTCTTTCAAAATAAAATGCCAATGTAAGAAATCAAAAATCATGGAAACAACAATCAATAATCAATGATATTCAATTGCCAAGTTAAAACATAATAATTTACAAAATATGAAGCTAACACTATGAAGTGATAATTAAAAAATGATGATAATATTGTTTTTGGTTGGGATATATTTAGCACCGATATACCACTGTTCGCAATACCAATTTTCACAATAGCAATGTTCACAATACTAATGACACCGTACTTTTAGCACGGAGTACGATCAAGACCCCATCATCTAGGTCGTCTCATCCAAGGCATCAACCACAATCACTATTTCAATTCCAATTTCCAGCACAATCACCACCATGTGTGCGGCATGGTGTTTGATCACAACCCGATCGTCTAGGCCGTCTCATCCGAGACATTAACCACAATCATAATTTCAATTACCATTTCCAACAATATCACCACCATTTTTGCGGCATGGTGTCTTATTACGACCCAATCGGCTAGGCTGTCTCATTCGAGACATCAACTATAATCATAATTTCAATTACAATTTCCAGCACAATCACCACCATTTGTACGGTATGATTATCGATCACGACCCGATCAGCTAGGCCATCTCACCACAATGTCGTGATAGGATCGATATCATCATTTTCTATGAATCATCTCATCCAAGTTAAGGGGAATAATTTCATCATATCAATACGGGGATTTACCCCTCAGTCACTCCTACACCAGCACATGTAGTTTCGGGGTTAGGTTGTTATCTACCCTTCCTTAGTGGCTAACGATACTCCCAAAAACATTATTGATTTGTTTAAAAGGAAACAACAACACAAATGCATTTACCTCATGACTTTTCATACCGTATATAGCCTCGTTGGTACTTTCAACCACTTACAACATCATTATTTCATTGGCTCTCTTGGCCATACATATGATTCTTCTTTCATGGCACAATGACCGTATTTCATATTCCACACTTTCATTTCTTTCCTTCTCATAGATCATCATCATAAGTATCAACAAATAGAATATTTCGTAAATCACAAGTTTAGGTTCATTAGTAATGAAGACTTTAAACACAATGGATTTCTTTCCAATAAATGGAGTAAAATGATTGGCAATCGAAGCACATGTTAAAATTATAACCAAGTAACACATAATTCATTCTTGAAACGCTTTTCCCCAAAAAGGGAAATACATAATTTCAACTCATGAATATATAAGAATGCAAAACACATCGTAAGTACTTACAAAGCATAGCATTATTTAAGACAGCCATATATGGGCATCACTTGAGTACATAGGCTTTTAGGCAATTCCATTTTCGAAATAATTTTGGAATAGTTGAATCGAAGCTTATTTCATAATCTCTCTCACATCATCTGATTTCATTGGCACCATTAGCCACAAGTATAACTTTCATTCTTGGCATGTTTGCCACACTCTATATCACCAATTCACTTATTTTATTTTCAAGCATATTTAAAGATTATCAACAACAATACATTTCCAATAAAGACTTTAGGTACACATATGAGCAATCAAGAGTCTTAACCACATCGAGTTTTCTCCCACAATTTGGCATGATAACTTTCATTTGTAACACTCAAAGCCGTAACATTTTAATATACATATCATTCTTCAACACAATCCCGAAGGATAACATAATGAGATAGGAACACTCAGAACACATTTTAATACATAATTCTCGACACTTTTCTTACTCGGGACAATCAAATTTATTGGTAACCATTCGTAACATGAGAATAAGGAACTTGAGCCAACCATACTTGAAACTTACGGGAATATCATGGAATTCAACTCTAAGAGATTAGTTTAGCGAACATACCTAAAATTCCATTCATTACACTAAGAAACTTCAATCTACAATAACAACATCTAATGGGAACAACTTTAGTAACAAACTCCATAGTTTAGGCCATTTAGATATTTTATCAAACACC
>MDKI01005369.1:0-30970 GCA_005239505.1 Nicotiana paniculata | reverse complement strand
AGCCTTATTATTTGTATGTATAATCGCGTCGCATGATCGATTCGCGAGCGGGGCAGATAGATGCATTTATGGTTCGAGGCGTTCGACCCTCGGCAGTGCACAGTTTATTATTGTTGGTCCGTGCCGTTCGTCCCTCGGGATTGCTTGCGCATGATATTTGCTGCGTAGTTGCTATAATTTGTGCCTTATTATTGGCCTGAAATTTTAAGTTGTCAACTGAAATGACAGAGATTTAAAGTTATTAAATATTTTTGGAAGAAGTTGTTCCTTCCCATTGATTAAATTGTTATTTGACTAAATCACCCATGTTGATTAATTGTTATTAATATGACGAAGATATAAAGTGTTAAACGTGAACGGAGTTGATAATATTATTCCTGTTTTTAATAAATTGCCTATGATAATCATGCTTAATGTCGCTCTTAAATATTCTAAATTGACCTTTAGCAAGTGTCTAATTTGACCTCTCGTCACTACCTCTCTGAGGTTAGGCGGGTGACTTACTGAGCACACATTATTTTTGTACTCATGCAACACTTGTTGTGCATTTTTATTGCATAGGTACTTTCATAGAAATGTGGAGGATTCAGAGACTTAGGAGAGCTGCATCATCCGGAGGCAATCCGCAACTGACAGAGTCTCCCTTGTCCTGTATTTGTTTTTATTTTAAATTTCCTAGTCCAATTTGTATTGGACAGGCTTAGTGATGATTGTATAAAGTCTTAGAAATAGCTCATGTACTTGTGACACCGGGTTCTGGGATATGTTGGGATATATTTGCTAAAGTTTAATATTTAAATCATTGTTTTACTTAACAGATTTTTATTTAGTTAATATGTAATAAAGTGAAAGGAAATATTTTTCATAAATGTTTAAACCGAAAATTTATTTCAATTAATTAATGATTGGCTTGCCTGACAATGATGTCTGGAACCATCATGACCTTATGGATTTTGGGTCGTGACATAGGACTTCAGATTTCTCTGAACATCCCTGAAATTTACCTCATCATTGTCATCATCTTCATCATCATCGGACTGAGCCATCAATGCAAATAATGATTTCATATTCCTTTGCTTCATTTTTCACTGCCATCATGGAACTATTTCCTGCATCTGGTTCCTCTTCTGATTCACTGGAGGAGTATCCCCATGCAGCAAGAGTTTGCATCACAACATAGTCAGCTGCACTTTTTCGGCTGAATCGTTTGCCAGGAACCGGGTTCCTTTTTACTACTTTGTCAGAGTTGTGTTTGTAGTGCTCCTGCTTCAAAAGTGGGCAGTCTTTGATGAAGTGCCCTGGCTTTCCGCACTTGTGACAGAGATCATAGTTCCTTGGTTTACTTGAGTTGCCTCTCTTTGGTATACCACCATTTCTTCGAACCATATTTTGAAACCTTTTAGTGAGATAGGCCATGTCACTATCTTCTTCACTTGAGTCATTGTTTTCAGCCTTGAGCACCAGGTTCTTCTTCTTTGGCTCTGTTCTTTCACTGTCTTTCTTTCTCTTCATCTCGTATGTCTTCAGATTTTCAATCGGCTCATCCATGGTTAGAGTTTGTAGATCTTTGGCTTCACTGATGGCGTTCACCTTACTCTCCCAAGAGCTAGGTAAAACACTGAGAACCTTCTTCAGAAGCTTGTTTCTAGGAATAATTTCTCCAAGTGAATGAAGCTCATTTATGATAGGTGTGAATCTTGTGTGCATATCTTGTATATACTCATCATCTTTCATCCTGAAAAACTCATACTCGGTGGTGAGCATGTCAATCTTGGACTGTTTGACCTGGGTAGTTCCTTCATGTACCGTTTGCAATGCTTCCCTTATCTCCTTGGCAGATTGACAGGCTGGGATTCTATTGTACTCATCAGGTCCTATACTGCATACCCAGATCTTCTTGGAACGAAAGTTCTTCTCAGCAGTTTTTCTGTCAATATCACTGTATTTTTTTCTGGTTTTCGGCACCATAACTCCAGATTCTCTAACCTTCTTCATAGGAACATATGGACCATCACAAATGACGTCCCACAGCTCGGAGTCTTCTGCCATTATAAAATCACGCATACGAGTCTTCCACCAGACGCAGTACTAATTGTCTGTAGGTTGATTGTCCTTCCTCAAAGTTAGGTGGAGCAGCCATTGAGATCCTTTCTAGGTGTTAACCTTTTAAAAAGAACCTTCTTTGATACCAATTGATAGTTTATATGAGTCCACCAATTGTATGGAGACCTGGTCCTATATCAGTTCCCTCAGTGCTAACTACTGAAACAGTATGTAAATAAGACACATAATTTTTACGTGGAAAAAACACAACTCAAAGGGACAAAAACCACAACCTACACTGGTAGGATTTCAACTTCACTAACTTGCAACTACACTATTACAAGCCACTTTGTAATGACTCTATTACAAAGACTTCAACCTCACTAACTTGTAATACACTTACGACAAGCCACTTTGTTACTCACTAGTTACAAAGACTTCAACCTATGACTAACTCTAGTCACAACACAAACTCAGAGGGTTTATGATTTTGAGTTTCCTAAAATAAAGCTTCTAAGAAATCAAGATAGGAGTTCCAATGAAGAACAAACACAAGATTACAACTCAACTAAGGACACATACAAACTCATAATGGAACTGGTCCGTAGTGGAGTTGTCTTCTTGTTCTTAACACACTTGTGACTTCAATGCTGGATGAGATCTTCAATGCTTGAGATAATATCACTAAATGCTCAAGTGAGTATGTTATTGTTATACTATTTGTTATTATATTTCAATGACATCACAAGGATGATGTCCATACTTGGTTGGTACAAGGCTCTTCATAATGGGAAGTGACTGTTGCACTGTAGCGTGCACAATTGCAGGCAGTCACTTTCTGCAGTTACTTTTCAGCTATAGAATTGACTTTGCACTTCTGTCAGGGAAACACCAAGGGGTCAGGTCCCTGAATTAGTTCTTGTGTATCCGAAGTCATACTGCTCACATTATATTAAGTCCATTGTTGAATAATTGTACCAAGTATACATCAGGTCCTTTATCTAGTTCTAGACAAGGAGTTTTTTTTATCATCAAAATATGAAGCTGTGAAACCTTAAGCCCATCAATTCTCATCAAATATGTTTTGCAATCTATGCCAATCTACACATTGTTTGCTATGAGTCCTCCTAAAGGAACTCTCACTTTGTTGGAAAAATATTTTGCCAACTTTATTTGGGGTGATTCAGGGGACCAGAGGGAATATCATTGGAGTTCTTGGAGAAAGTTGTATCTGCCTAAAGAGGTAAGGGGTATTGGCATTAGAAGCATGGAAGAAATCAGTTGTACACTTGCTATGAAAAGGTGGTGGAGATTTAGGACCGTAACATTCTTGTGGTCTGATTTCCTTAACTCCAAATATTGTAGCAGAAAGCACTCTGTAGCTAAGAAGCCTGCTTCCTCAGACTCTCATATTTGGAAGCAATTGAGATAAGTTAAAGTCAAAACTGAACCCTATATTGTAACACCCCAGACTTAAGACAGATTCCCACATCGGCAAAACACAAAAGAGATGTTGGGTATATATCTATAACAGCGCAGCCTGTTAGTGATATTGTCCGCTCTGGACCTGGGCCCTCACGGGTTTAAAACGCGTCACTGGGGTCTAAGGCTTGTTAACTTATATACTCAACATCCCTCTTATGTGTTGCCAACGTGGGACTCTGTCTAAAGTCTGGGGTGTTACATATATGGTGTGAATAATTCATAATGGAGAATGTAATTTCTGATGGGATAATAGGACAGATAAGGGAGCTTTGGCTAACCTCTGTCAGGCTGGGTATAAGCTTAGAAAACCCAAGGTCAAAGACTTCTTTAACAATAGAACCTGGGATCAGGGAAAGCTCAATCATCTCCTCAATATCCAATTAGTTTAACATATTGCAACTATAGAGATTAGTGATCAAGATAACACTGATTACCTAATATGGACTCTCAATGACAATGGTGATTTCTCTAACCAATCAGCTTGGAGTACTATTAGAAATGTAGCTCACAATAATTGTTTCAACAAGGTTTGGTTCTCTAACATTCCTTTTCTTGCATGGAGACTTGTCTTAGGGAAATTGCCAATGGATGATGTTATTTCAAGATTTGGAAACCGGTTGGTATCTAAATATAGTTGTTGCAGTGTCCCTCAAGGTGAGAATATTCATCATGTATTTTTGGAAAGTCAGATTGCAATTAGTATTTGGAAACACATTGGTGCACCATTAGGTATAAGACACCAGATGATGTGTATTATAGGTGTTCTGAACAACTGGTGGATAGTAGAGCCTAAGAATAAGGTTCATAAACTGTTGTTGCATGTTACTCCAATTGTTATATGCTGGAAATTATGGAAGGAGCATTGTGCTTGTGAATATGGTGAGCAAAGAAAGTTTAACTTGCACAAAATGAAGCAACAAATCGAATGAACTATCCAAAAGGCAATGAATATGTCTTTCAATAGCTGCAACTAAACTTATCAATGGATGGACATTTGTGTTATGGTGGAGAGGTTGAAACCTATTCCAAGACACATCCTAGTTTATTGGCAAAAACCAAAGGAGGGATGGATCAAAATTAACACCGATGATAGTTACTTATCAGATAATGAAAAGGCTGGAATATGTGTCATGTGTCATGTGTCATGGTAGTTACTTTTTGAATGGATGGGTTCCCACCAATATTTTGCTCTTGATGTAAGGTTTATGTCCTCCTCCTTGTACTAGCTTTTTACTATATATACAAGGTAGGGGTCAATGCCAACTCACCCCTCCCCTCCCCCCCCCCCCCCCCCCCCCCCCCCAACCAAACACAACACCACAAGAGGTGAAAGCCTGGGTGGTTGGAATAAATTGTTAAAAAGTAATTAAAGAAAATCCCATGCTAGTTACACCTACATAAGTAATCATTTTGAGAGGATATTAGCTATTAGTATAAATCCACAACCTAAATACTTCCTATAAAGCTTGAGAACACCATTGGAGAAATGCCTCCAGTTAGTCCCACACAAGGTCAACTTTCTTTTTAATATTGGTGATAATACATATATACTGGCATACATCTCTAAGTAACTTAGTCCAACATATGCAAATTTTTATTGAGACGAACCGGCAAAGAAAAAAAACGAGTCAACAACATTTAACGTGTATATTGGGGAGATTGTCTTGGGCCTGAGGAGTGTAATGCGTGAGTTTAATTTGTTGAGGTGTTTGCATTGTGGCCCCCTTTTATATTATGTGGAGAGTTCGAAAACCCATGTAGAACGAAAAAAAGAAATTGAAAAAGAAATGAGAGAGCTATTATGTAGCCCTAATTTTATTACTTGAATTGGTTTTCATGTATGGATTGAAGAATTACTATGCGGAGAGAAAATTAATTAAAGTCGAGAATAGATGGAATGGCATTACGGTTTGTGGGATTTGATGTGGTGAGGCTACTATGATTCTATGGGATTAATTGTCCTAACGTAAGTAAGAGTATTTTTCTAGGGAATTTTACAGGATTAACCCGTTCGGTCCACTGTTTATTTTTTTAGTACGGTATATATATATAAACTGATTATACATAGTTATATATATATTACACATAAATTATATATATATTATACATAAATCAGCTATTTTTAACTTAAGCGATTAGGTGGACGACTATTTAGGTTAATTATTTTTTTGTCTTCTTTTATAATACCTCAAAATCCTTGACAGTCTTGACTATGACTTGAAACATGTCATGAACTTGAAACGGTGAAAAGTTTTATGCTTTAGAATGTTGTTTAATAGTTATGGTGGTTGAAGGAGCGGTTTTGGACTAGAAAAGTTGATAAATAAGGAGAAGGAGAGAGAATCAATCAAACTAATTAAATATGACTTTAATTCTAATTTTCACAACTCTTAATGGGCGTTTGGACATAAGAATTGTAAAATTCCAAAAAAGGTGAAATATCTTTTCAAGTGAAAATGATATTTGAAATTTAGAATTGTATTTGAACATGAAAATAGTTTGGGTTGTTTTTGAAGTTTTGTGAATGATTTGACTGAAAATTTTGAAAAAGAGATTTTTGGAGTTTTTCAAATTTTCAAAAATTCCAAAATGCATCTTCAAGTGAAAATTGAAAATTTTATGAACAAATGCTGATTTCGTAAAGAAAAAAAATGGAAAAAATTCTTATGTCCAAACGGGCCCTTTAATCTACGAGAAACTCGATCATAATTTCTGAAGTAAACTTGTTTTCTTCTAATTTGTTCCAGCTTTACAAGATAATCAAAGGGATCTTTACACAAATAGCCGGTCATATTTATTGTTTATTTTTTCTAGCCATATACATAAATTATACATTGAATATACATAATTATACACATATAATACATAAATTATGTATATATTATACATCATTCAGCTATTTTTAATTTGAGCAATTGGATTGATAGCTATTTAGGTTAATTCTTCATAATCAAAATGAGGCCCATAAGAGGTGAAGACTTCCATGAGCTCTTTCAGGTTTCAGCCCATTGCTTGCTAAAATAAAACAAGACCAACAAATCTTACAGAAAAGAGATAGAATATTTTTTTGGTCAAATACATACATAAATCAGGCCCAAACCAATCATCAACTTAATCCCATTTCATTTGTCTATCTTAAGCATTTCCAAAGATAAAAGGTGAAAAGAAAATATGAAAGGAAAAGATAATCTGAAATCTTATATGGTAGTATTGTGGTTATGTTAGTCTTTAACAAGTAATTAAATCGTTTTACGATTTTACTAACGATAGGGTACAAATAGAAAAAATGGTTGCACAAAAGGGAGAATTTAGAAGTGTAAAACCACAAACGATAAGGTGCAAAGCAGTACATATAAAAAGGAGGTCAGACAGGGGCGGACTCATGTGTATGGGTGAGGGCTCATCGGACCCCGTAACTTCGGCCGAAATCATATATATATATATATATATGTATGTATATACCTTGAAAATAGTTAATTTAAAGCAGTTGGCATCGTTAACACTAAAAGCATTTTGAGGACACTGGTTGAACAGAATAATATGCTCTCATCGCGTAAAAATTCAGAATCCGCCTCTAAGATCAAGTTGTTGTTGTTTTTATAAAAAAAGTAAGAAATAAGATTCAACTGAAAAATGGATGCATATATTATTCGAGGTGGAAAACACAAAGGACGGTTTTTGAGTTAATAAATGGTTAGGCTATAAAAGTGGTAGTTATTATACAAAGGACAAGAAGATTTAAGATATGTCACTTTAAGACACATGCATGCTTTATTTATATACTCTTTCTGTTTATTTTTACTTGTCTACTATTGACTTTGCACATTTTTTAAGAAATAATAAATAAAATATATAATTTTAATGGATGTATAATCTTAATGGATTAAAATAATTTGGAATGAGTAATTAATGATAAGGGCAAAATAAAAAATATAAATTATTTTTCTCTTGATATGCGAAAAGTGACAAATAAAAAAAATTTATTTTTAAAATAATTGATAACTAAAAATAAACGGAGGGAGTACATGTGAAAAGTTTTCTTCAAATTTCAAAGGAGTTCTGAGACAATTATCTGGTCTCTGGAAGTAGTGGATATATTCTCTTCTTTTAAATTTAATTAAATAATTTAAAGTTTATACTGGCACACTTATTTCCTAAATTGTTTGTTTCTGAACACTGAGGAACCGTTTCGCCTAGATTTATGTGGCTTGTTTTGGAAAAAAGAAAATGAAAACAATATTTGTTTTTGGAATATGACAGTTTTGGAAAATTATCTTAGTTTTTGGATGAAAACTTTTTTTCCGCTCACAAAAAGTTCAATTTTTTAAAAATAAAATACATGTCTAAATATAACTTTAACTTTACAACAATAAAAAACTTAATTTGATCCTAACATGTGGGGTATGAGGAGGATAGTCCGTACGCAGACCTTACCCCTACCTAATGCAGGTAGAGATGCTGTTTCCAATATACCCTCGGCTCAAGAAGGGCAAGAAGAAGAAGAGGAAAGAAAAGAAAAGAAAAATATATATATATATATATATATATATATAGCAACAGGGAATACAATAAAACCCAATAATAGCAAAAGGGAATACAATACATGAAGCGAACAAAACCACATACCGTAATAAAAATCTAAGAATACGAAGGGAAATGCATGCCACTAAGCCTATCGGTGAACACTATAAACTACCTACTAACCTTCTACCTTAATCCTCGACCTCCGCACCCTCCTATCAAGTGTCATGTCCTCAGTGAGCTGAATCAGCGCCATGTCCTGCCTAATCACTTCTCCACATTACTTCTTAGGCCTACCTCGATCCCTTCTCAAACTCTCCAAGGCCAACCTCTCACACCTCCTGACAAGGGCATCAATGCTTCTTCTCCTAACATGTCCGAACTATCTCAGCCGCGACTCCCGCATCTTGTCCTCCACGGAGGCTACTCCCACTCTGTCACGGATAACTTCATTCTTAATCCTATCTCGCCTGGTATACCCACACATCCATCTCAACATCCTCATATTTGCTACTCTCATCTTTTGCACGTGGGAGTTCTTGACTGGCCAATACTCAACCCCATATAACATAGCGGGTCAAACCACCACTCGATAAAACTTACCCTTAAGTCTTAACGGCACATTCATATCACACAGCACACTGGAAGCGAGCCTCCACTTCATCCACCCCACTCCGATGCGATGTGTGACATCTTTGTCAATCTCCTCGTTACCCTGGATAATAGACCCGAGATACTTAAAACCGGATCTCTTGGGGATAACTTGATCATCAAGCTTAACCTCTACGTCTGCATCATGGGTCTCACTGAATTTGCACTCCAAGTATTCTATCTTTGTTCTACTCAGTTTGAAACCTTTAGACTCCAAGGTTTGTCTCCATACCTCCAACCTCGCGTTAACTCTGCTACGGGTCTCGTCAATCAACACTATATCATCGGCAAATAGCATGCACCAAGGCACCTCCCTTGGATGTGACGCGACAGTACATCCACCGCCAAGGCAAACAAAAATGGGCTAAGAGTCGATCCTGGTGCAACCCCATCACCACAGGGAAATTATCCGAGTCACCACCCACATTCTTCACCCGAGTCTTAGCATCATCATACATATCTTTAATCACCCTAATGTACGCTACTGGAACGCCGCTAACCTCCAAACACCTCCACAAGACCTCCCTCGGAACTTTATCGTATGCCTTCTCAAGGCCAATAAACACCATATGAAAATCCTTATTCTTTTCCCTATACTGCTCCACTATAACTTTAACTTTCAAAAATTATTTTTCAACACGACTTCAAAAATTTATTTTTTAAGTTTATAGTTAAAGACAAAACTGTCCTTCAAAATTTACTTGATTAAAATATACTATTGTATTAATGCAAGGTAGAAATAATTCAAGAAAGTGAAAAATAAAATTATATCCCTAGTAAATAAATAAATAAATACTTAGCATATTTTCTTTTTTTATAAATAAGTAATTTAGTTATATACTACCATATAAGTAGACAAATCAAATAATTTTTTTAAAATCTTATTCATATAAAATCATTTCTCAACATATGTTTCTTTTAAAAAAAAAAAAGGATAATACATAATTACTCCATTGAGGTTGTATCAAAGTACTAGTTGCACCTCTTAAAAATATGAGTGTCCTATGATCCCCCTGTATTTGTTAGTGGTGTAATAAATACCTCATTTTCGGAACGTATAACCTAGAGAGTGAATCCTGAAGGAGAGTGAGAATCAAAAAAATATTAGAAACTTATTTTCAAAATATAGTTTTATTAAAATCTGCCACTATCTGGATTTCTTATTTCCTTTACATTTTTCTTTTCATTCTTTCTTTTTCTTTTTCTTTTTTCTTTTCATCTTCGTTTTTACGTTTTTCTTCTTCCTTGCAGTATTTCTTGTTAAAAATACTGGTGATTCCTTTTAGTTAGTCAACTGGTGATTCATTTGGTGCCTTTTAATTAGTCAAGTTCAAAGCATCTTCAAGTGTATCTTGATAAGTTAGTTAAAAAATTAGCAAATACAGAAATAGAAAATGTGCCCAGCCGTTTCTCCATATCGCCGAAAAATTTGCCGGTCACCTTGTCTCGCTGAAAAATGTGTATCTTGATGAATTAGTCAAAAAAAATCAGCAAATACATAAAGAAAAATATAAATGTGCCCAACAAGACAGAGTCGCATGCCGCTTTATTCATCTAACCGGAAAATTTGTCGGCACCTTGTCACACCGGAAAATAGGTATCTTGATGAATTAGTCAAAAAAAAACCGGCAAATACATAAAGAGAAACAGAAAATGTGCCCAGCTAGACAGATTCGCAGGCCACTTTGTTCATCTTTCTACATCTCGTCAAAAAATTTGTCGGCCACCTTGTTCCTAATTTCAATTCCACCAGCCAACAACTACTATCACTCTTTAGAAAGCTTCCAACTTTAATTAAATGGATATATCCTTGAAAATCATGAACTGATTTTGCAACTAAAAATCAAGAAAATGATGAAATGGGTGAAAGAAATGAGGAAGAGGGAAAAACAGAGAAAGAAAATGAGGAAGAAGAAGGGGAAAAATGTGAACAGAAAAAATAAAGGAGAAATAAACGCGTGTATATCACACACAACACAAAAACTGGTTCTCTCTTAAAAGGGTGACATTTATTATACTTTTTACAAAGATAAGGGGGTCATAGGACACCCGTATTTTTAATGGGTGCAACCGACACTTTGGTACAACCCCAATGGGGTAATTATGTATTATCTCAAAAATAAAGTGATGGACTAGTTATGAATTAGTTATGAGGTTAGTTTTGTAAACAAACAATTCTTTTAGATATTGTTCAATGCTTTATACATCAAACCAATCAATATATAAGAAATATATTAGCATAACTAATGCCAATATAATTAATACCAGTATTAGCAATAGACGAAGTAGACAAAGTTCAATGCTTTTAACCTGGTCAATTTAATACTCCCTACTAGTATACATTGGTCGCATGCTCTTATGGGGCCAGTGTCGTCCAATGTCTTTCCTTCACCTTTTTGTTTTGAAAAGTCTATATAGTCACCTAACTAAGTCCAGTAAAGAAAGAAAAGCAAAAGAAAGGAGAGAAGTCGATATATATTGAGAGTGTGAGAGAAGCAGCAAAAACAAACATGAGTGAAACAGGTCGGCGTGGTGAAAGAGCAGGGAATACAAGAGAAACTGTTGATTCCCATGGACAAGAAGAATATGGTGGTGTTCAAGGCAGCAATAGCAGTACTAAACGAAAGTCATTACCACCTAAAAGGGGGAGCATAACAAAAATGATTTTGGAAGATGTATGGGGTTCTGTCTCTAGTCCCAAAACTCCACCTTCTCAGGCTAACACATGACCCATTTTCATGCTTTAAATAATGTTGTGTTTTAGCTTGCTACTTCTCCCTTCATCTACTCTTTCGCTTCTGCTAGTTGTTTATGTTGGGTTGGTTCGAATTTTTCAATTATCATACTGAATTAATAGTGTTGCTGTTTTAAATTTATAAACCAAATCCAATCAATAAAGTCGGATTTTTCAATTCGGTTTTATTTTGGGTTTTTCGGATTTTTTCCGGTAAAGTTTTCATAACATAAAATATGTAACTTTTGCTTTAAATATGGTAAAAATTGCGCGGGGCAACCTATTTGGTCGCTCCCATTTAACCTATACCCGCTTTTAAATTTTCGTTTAACTTGTACCAACTTTTTAAATAACTTCAGCTCCCTTTTACTCGCTGACTTGAAATTCAACAGTTAAGCTGAAGTTCGCCAGTTATAAAGACAAAACTTCAGCATACGGGGCTGAAGTTCCCCAATTACAAAGACAAAACTTCAGCTCTAGAGCTGTAGTTGCCCAACTGAAGTACCCCAGTTATAAAGACAAAAAATTCAGCATACGGGGCTGAAGTTCCCCAGTTACAAAGACAAAAACTTCAGCTCTGGAGCTGAAGTTAGTTCCCCAGTTACAAAGTTAAAAACTTCAGCTATTAGTTCCCTAGTTACAAAGACAAAAACTTGTTCGCAAGTTACTTCAGGCCCGTCTACTAGAATGCTGAAATTTTGCGTGATTACCTTTGCTACTTCAGCCCCGTATGCTGAAGTTATGCGCAAAAGCGGGTACAAATGTAATTTTTTTACAAAGCGGGTATAAGTTAAAACGTGACACAAAAAGTGGGTACGGATGCAAAAGCTCCCTAAATATCAACTTTGTTTGAGGTACTACGTTTATGGGCTTTAAAATTTATTTACCATTCAAGAATGTTATGTCTAAACTTGAAATAATACATTAAAAAATAAAATTGTGAAAAAATCTAAGAAATATTTATAAATTGCATATTACGATAAATATTTATACGTATAAAATATTTTAAAAATTATATAAATGTACTATCGAATTAGTTTGGTCTCGATTTAAATTTTTTAATTAAAACTAAATCAAATCAATTATCGTCGGATTTTATTTACCAATACCAAACCATATCACATCGAATTCTTTTTTCCGATTTGACTTAAATTATCAATATACACTCCTATATTTGTTTATAATCGGTGCTAATTTATAGTCTTCTTATTCTTGTTTTTATTGGTATTCCGTATCTGCAACGAAAATAAAATTAAAAGATTGCACCTCAGAATTCATCCACGAGAGAAATCGTTATAAATCGATTAGTTTTACATTGATTATGATCAGCCTACTCAATCTTCCTCTTTTATTTGAATCTGAGACTAGTGACGTCAGCAAAGCTCATCGAAAATGACTATAAGTTTTATTATAAAACTTGAAATTCATATAATATAGTAAGTATTTTTTTTTATAGAAGTGTTATATATTCTTGAACATTCACAAATTAAGAGAATACCAAATAATTAGAACGAAAAGAGTAACCGGTAACTTTCAAGAAGAGAAATTCAGTATGTAAACACGTAATTTTTGACCTGCATAGTTTTTAAGAGTTATTTTTAGTATTTGTAGTATTTTTAATACCTATTTGATTTTACGGAATTTTAGTATACTTTTATCTTTAATTTTAATTTTTAAACATAAAATAAAAAAAAACACAAAAATAGTTGATCACATGTTTTCTTATTTTTTTACTTATGGTCATTAGTGTTTTATACTGATATTAGTTTAATTTTACCATGATTCTAACTTACTTTTCTCTACTTTTATTTAGTATAGTCTTTGAATATATATAAAGAGTTACACTTTATGTTATGGTTTACCTTAATTTAGGGTCATTAGTGTTAATGAGCATTTTTATATATGTGTGTGACAAACTTGAGTTGATCTGATTCCTGACGTTAGTATTTATTATATTGACTAGTGCCTACAGAAAATCCATTCATTTCCTCTTTACAAAGTTACTTGTGCAATTTGAGAGTTTCCTGATTGGTTCTTATTTGACATGCTTTATTTATGAATTTGTCTAATGAAGCAGTGGTATTAGTAATTACGCCTAATCAATTATTGTGATTGAGTACACGTTCGAATGACATAATTATGATACTAAAAATAAATTTAAGTATGTGTTTACGTAACTTTGGGCGAAACAATCTTAATAATAATAAAATAGTATTAATTGTGTACACGTTCGCGTGACACGAATACGCTTTAAAAATAAATATTCGTAAAAAGTTCTTTAGGCGCGACTTAATCTATCATCGTGATTATGTACACGTTCGCGCGACATAATTACGATTTTCAAAATAAATCAAGGAACGCGTTTGCACGACTTTGACCAAGTTTTCTTAAATAATTAAGTGTTATGAATTGTGTACACGTACGTGTGACATGATTCTTGGCGCGCCAAACAAAAACAGTACACGTACGCGTAACTTGTTTCAGGATAATTCCATAATCACGAATAATCAAGAAATTAAGAGCGATAAGAGGTAAAACGCGCATAGGTTCTAAAACACGTAATAATTCGCCAATTAAGCCAGATATATGATTGTAAAGTGACCGTTCTAAAATCACAGAATTCGGGAGTGCATCACACCTTTTCCCGGGATAACATAATTTTTTACCCGGTCTTTTGTGTTCGCGGACTGTAAATAAAGTCAATTTTCTCGATTTAGGATTTATTTTGATGAATGTCACTTAAATTGGAAAAACTTCCTTATCCCCTTGGGAAAAGGAGGGGTGACACAGTAGACCCAAATTGATAAAATTAAATACTCTGTTCACTTTTACTTGGCACGTTTTGACATTTCACGCCCTTAAGAAATAATAAATGAAGTGTGTAATTTACTATGATACCCATATTAATTGATGCATATTTTATTAAATCTTAGAAAATGATTTAAAATAAGTAATAAATATTATGAGTACAACAGAAATTCTTTTTGTCTTCACTTAATATACTTAAAATAATAAGAAAAAATAAAATTCTATTTTTAGTATACATATAAAGTAAAAGTGAACTGAGCGAGTAATTATTAAACATGTATAGAAAATTTGAAAGATCCCACCAGTCTACCTTTTACTAGTACTTCTTGACATTTTCCTTCGTCAGTATCACTTTGCTTTTTAGTATTTCAGTACCAGATGACACCCTTTGATCGATGTGGTCCAGTTTGTTGCTCAACTTGACGAACAACATTATCCAGCCACATGTATTTGGCGAGGCTCAGAAGCTGCAGTCACCAGTGGTGAGGGCGGCTGCGCATGATATACTACATATCATTCAAAGCATAACATGGAAGAGGGACCCATTTGCTAAAGAGAAAAATAATTGAGTGATGTCGTAACGTAAATGACCTCATTCTCACGGCGTCATGCTTTTTTTTCTTACTAATACTTCTTCCGGTTCACAATAATTGTCCTGTTTCTTTTTAGCACGTCCATTAAGAAATTACTAAATTTTATGCAAAAAACCTAGTATAATTAAATTATTCTTATTAAAGTATTGGTCACATAATTATAGTGAGGAGTGAGAAAAACTTTTTAAGAATATGCACATAAGGGTAAAAGAGTAGAAATAAATTTAATTTTTTCTTGATAACATAATTGTACACTTATTTTGAACTAAAATGAAAAAGAAAACTGGACAGTTATTATAAACCGGAAGGAGTACTAAATTAGGAGGTGGAAATTGATTACAAGCTATATAAAGAGTGAACTTTTCGGCTAATTCAATCCGAAAAGCTAGTTCAAATAAAGACTACACAAGCTATAGAAAGAGACCAAAGAAATTATCCATCTCCAATATAGGATTCCATCAATTTCAAAGCCAAGCAGACCAATCCAAATACGTTAAAGTCAAATATAAGAGATGTCAAACGGACAAGTTGAGCTAAATTTATGTTGGATCGATAGATGGGCCATTAGCCAACCATAGGATATTTGGGGCTGTAATAAATTTGGTTAAGATAAAACTAAACAATGCATAATGGACCAGCTAACTGTTTTAATTTTTGTTTGATTTTTATAACTTTTTAATTATCAAATAAAATTAGTTATGGCTATATCTAACATATCATATCAAAATATTAAGAAATACTTTGACAAGTTCGCTTATGAGTCAATTTGATCTATAAATATTTAGCCCATATAAGCCCAATTTTAGATGAAGTTAACCCGCCATGAAAACACACCGTGCACAACCGCTCGAGCTTGGGCGTTTGGACATGAGTTAATTTTGTTCCCTAATCAAATCTCATTTTTAACATTTTCTTTTTTATTCTTTATATTTCTTTGGCATTACTAGAGTAAGTTTATTACCTTACTAATCACGTTCAAGAATTAATTTAATCGCGTAGGAGTAATTAAAATCAGGATAAATTCTCGTCGAAATATTTTAAAAACATAAAAAAAACCACAAAAACCTGAAGTAATATTACATGCATGAAGTTAACATCAACAGTCACTATGATGTGGTCTTACAAGCTTTAAACAGAATATTTTTCCTACTCCAATATCGATGCATGCATATAACGTACAGAATAATGATGATAAACTAGCTGCTAGCCTTGCCCTTGTGGGGATGTATTTTTTTTCTTGTCTTCACTGAAAGGAGAAGTGAAAGCTTTCCCTAACTTATTACATGCCATGGCTTTCACTGATTTGTGCTCTTTGGGAAACACACTCCCATTCTTAGGTTTAAAAGGAAATACCTCTTTGCTTTTCTCACCTCCACCATGTCCCATATTCCCTTCTTTTCCCTTTGCTTTGTTTCCTTTATCTATTGCCATATCTCTGCTTGTGAGCTTTATTGTTTTTCTCGCATGTTGTTTATGTTTCTGTCTATCCCAAATCATTATATAGGGAGCATAAGGGCGCAGCTTCTTCTGCAATTTTCTATCTTTTAAAATTTTTGTTACTTTTGGTGGGAACTTAAGGTATCATTGAAAGGGGACAATGGTTGACTCTGTAGTCTTCTCGAATAAGGTATATGTGCGACTTTATGTGTTTCATGCTTTGATTCCAGTCACATTGAGGACTAAATGTTGAATGGCATCTTTTACTTCCATTTTTGACCTCCCCGATGAAAATGGTTCTTTGGGAATTTCGATTATATTTGGACAGAATAATTTTTTCCGTTAATGTCTCCACTAACGGTATTTCGAATTGTGTATGCATAGTTGGAATTCAAAATAGCACCTAAATTTTCTTTTATATTTCTTTGTCTTTTGCAATTAATATTCTGGTTTTTTCACTTTAGAAAATTTAAAAATATCGAATTCTTCTTCCTCCTATTCATTGACTATTTTCAAATTTTAAGTATCGGGTAAGTGTAATATTGTTATTTTTCCGTAAAACAATATAGTTGAATTTATAACGTGGTTTATAGACAGACGAATCGATTTGATCACAAAATATTAAATAAATTAAAAAAAATGTAGACTTGGTGTTGGAATCGAGAAAAGACAGCAAACAGTTTGGTTCCGGGAGCAAGGCTTCTGAAGACAGCGATAAGAATATCAATAGACTAAAAGTAAAGTATTATTGAGTTTAGCATAATGGGTAGCATAAGTTTGTCAGAATTTTCCTCCCTTACAATGACTGTTGATGTCACTATTTATAGCTAGACGTATGGAACAAGGTACTAGGATCAAGCCCTCCTTAAATGACAATTATGGGGTCATTAATGAATGTGTAACGGCAGACTATGAATGCAAAAATTCTCTGTAACGAATTATGTATTTAATACCGAAGAATGTTCTGCATTGAATTTCATTGGGTGGAAAGTATTCGTTTGTCTTCGTTACAATATTCCCTTCAAGGACTGCCCAGTGCCAACCGAAGTTGTTGTCCCCGGTCTCAATGTCCACTTGCCTCCTTTTTCGTTTATCTCCGATTTCACGTGTCAATTTATTATTTGAGTATTTAATATGAAACAATTTTACCCTATATAAATAATCCCTCTGCTTTTCGGTGGCACATCTTTGTGTCATCAGAAAGTTGGTGAAGATACCTCTCTTGGAAATTTTTTTTTCGATCCCTTCTGAAATGTTTTGGGTGCTTGATTAGACGCACTTATCTCTGCATATAATACCCGAACACGCGTAACTCCACAATTTAGCAATATTTTTGGCGGTTCTCGAGGTAATCATGGCCACGATTTTAGCCGCCTATTTCTTTACTTATACGCCTCATTCTCCTTCTTTTACACTTCACAGTTCTTCAAACTCTCTCAACTTCTTTGCATTAAACTCTTTCTTGCTTTGACTCTTCTTTAATCTTCTTCTTCAAAAAAATCTTATTTCCTTTTACTAACCATGGCTTCCTCCTCCAATAACTCAAATTCTCTTAAAAATAAAGAAAAACACTGATGATGTTGCCCCTTCTACGATGAGCACCATCATTCCAAGAAGACTCAACACATCCAAGGACTTCAGAGAGAATTTTCCTTCTACAAGCTCTTGTACATGGTTGTTGGCGTGAACCCTTTTTCCATCCGTCTTTCTAGCATTCCTATTGTGAAGGAGAATTATCATTGCCATGATCTAAACATCATTGCTCCCGAACTGGTGGAGCAAGTAACCTTCTCTAAGAAGGGATTTATGTACGTTTATATGTACCCATTTACTTTGGGTGCGTTTTCTTTGAGCGGGGGAATTGACCCTGTGATTTTGGAGTTGTGCAACAAATACCAGATTTTGTTGGCACAGATGGGCCCTTCGGTGTAGTGAATAGTAGCCTGTCTACGACAGCTGTGCTAGGAGACGAGTGTAGAGCTCACCTTGGGTCGCATGATGAACCTGGATATCATCCCAGCCACAACTCTATCTTTTGCTGAGTCATGGACTCGTGCACATAAGTTTAAAGCATATCTTTTCCCTTGAAAAGAAGGTTGTTTCATGCTGTTACTGATCTTTCTCTTTTCACTATTTTAGCAACTCGGTGGACACCACCAAGGGTTGAAGGCTTGGACCAGTAGGTCTAGAAGATTTTGGATATTTCCACGCCTGATACCTATCGGTGGAAAGAACTAGCCCCCAAATACAGGTGGAAGGCCAAAAATCATGGTAAGTTGGATCGCGAAACTAATTTTGTCTTTATCTCATTTTTGTGTATAAGAAAATTGATCAACTCCTTTTTTTGTTGAATTTAGGTCTTCCGTGGGGCTATGTTACCATCCCCGAGGAGAATGTTTTGGCTGATCCCCCAGAGGCTGCTGAAGGAGACCTTTACCGAAAAGGCACCACTAGAGCTGCTTCCAATGCAAGTGCTTCCTCTCGGAGTCCCCGGCCGGAGAGCAAGAAACCAAAAAGAATGTGCTCTTTCTTGATCGAGGCAAAAAAAAAAAGGTAAAGAGAGCCGTACCCGAGCCAACCGCTGTCACTGTGGTGATTGATGATGATAGGGAAACCAGTGATGAAGGGGCTTCCTTACAAAGGAGAAAACAACCTTCATGAGCTCATCATAATGCTCAATCTAAAGAGCTCATAATCCCAACCCGGTACAATGCTCAAGCACTCTAGTGAGAGTGTAATTTAGTAGAGAATGCCAATTCTCCATTTCGAGCCCTAGTTTCTGCTCCCGATACCATGAGGCTGAGTACCGGGCCTCCTCCGTCTTCAGTTGATGAGCAACCTACAACCAACACTGCCTTTTTTGCAGGTGTTTCTCAACCCACAACACCATTAGCTTCATCTCTTTCCACGCTGGTCATACCTTCATTTCCAAAACTTCTACATCATCCCCACCAGACGAATACACCTGATAGGAGGATATCCCTCCTCCCCAGTCCCCATACCATGGGAATTTGGGGCACAAATATTCACCCCCCTCTTCAAGAAGTGATGACCCTAAGCCAAGAAACCTCCCAGTTAAGTGTACAATTTCAAGAAGCCAACTTTAAATGGTCTGAGGTCCAAAATATTGTTCTTGCTGCTACCGAGGGCGCGGGGCTCTGTCTATACTGAGAGATTGAATAACTTGGAGGTAGCCTTGAACGCCAAAACTAAAGAGGTTGTTGCTGCCGAGGAGAAGCATTCCCAGATGGAAGAGAAGTATAAGAGAGTTAAGGAACCCAATAAGGTTCATATCTCTACTATCTGTGACCTTGATCTCAGCCTTAGGGCCGTAAGATTCGAGCATAATAGCTTTTTGACCGAGGTTGATCACCTTAAATTAGAGCTCCAACGCCGAGCAAATTCCCTCATTATTGAAAAAACATATTCTATGTATAGCATGAGGAGAATAACCTTGGAAAAAAAGCCGACATCATTGATTTTGATGCCAAAATCGCCAAGGCCCGAGAACTGGAGTCAACCGCCCGAAAACGCCTCCCGACTCGGCCTTATGCAACTTACCCTTTTGGTTAAAGTTCTAAGTTCTCGAGAGATGAGGAAGAATTTGAAGAGGATAATGATGAAGGCCAAGATCCCCATCCGACAGTAGATCCGCCTACCTCTTCTTGGGGCGCAGACACTTCTCTTCCCCCGAGCTCTAGGGATGCCGTAGTTAAGTTTCTTGCTTTCTTTTCCATTTGTTGTTTTCTTTTCACACTTTTGTACTTGTGCTGCTTGGCATGTTTGTTATACAAAAGTTATTTTCATTTAAGCATTATGCAAAGTTTACTTTTTTGCTTCAAATTAAGCAAGGCTTCAAGTGTATTTTTTCCCGATAGCATTTGGGTTCTGGACATAAATTCTTTCAGAACCAACCCTTTACTATGCGGGTTTCATAAGAGAGGTCCCTCTTATGTTTACGATGCTCTTGAATAACATGCATTTTTTTTCATTCCAGCACTAGAATTTGAAGTACTTGATTAACTTTCAAATGATAAAATTAATTCATCATTTAGACAAGAAACAAGATAAAAATAAAAGGACTTTATTTTATTCCTACTATCTTCAAAATTACATACGTATTCGTTTTGCTGAAAAGAAATTGCCATTACTTGTGGCTAATTTATACAACTTGTTTCTAAGGGGCTGGTCGTGCAGTCCCTAGTCCCAATGATACATTTTTGTTTCCTGATTTCGTAGTCCCGGTTTCTATGGCAATCAGGTTTCCGTATTCTCACATCATCCCTTCCGGCGTTCGAATGTGAAGAATGCGAATTTAAATACTAGAAGTCTTGCTTCTTTGAAGGTTCCACTAGTGAATGAATGGATAATCTTTGGACCGATAGCAAGCTTCATTTATTGTTAGGAATTTTGATACCGAGCCAAAGATTATATAACCACCCCTAGTGGCTTGTAGTCAAGGGGTACTCGTGAATGGTCAGATAGCTTTTGGTCTACTAGCAAGCTTTGTTTCCCATTAGAAACTTTGCCATCGAACCAAAGTCTATCTAACCATCCTGTAATAGTTTGTTGTTCCATGCCTTTTCATTTAAAGGTATTATTTCTGCTGATAGCGTTTCCATCGTAGTATGTTTTTCGTTGCTGCCTTGTTAAAAACCTTGCCATAAAATTCCAATTAGGACAAAACAGGACGAAGGAAAAAATTAGTGCATCACATACTTTCAGTATAACTGGTGCTCATCGACTATGTACCTTTTGAGGTGTGCCACATTCCAGTTGCTCGGAAATGTTACTCCATCTTGGTTTTCCAGTTCATATAATCTTCTCCCAGTGACAGTTGAAACCCGATAGGGGCCTTCCCATGTTGAACTCGGCTTTCTTAAGTTGAGCTCTCGGGTGTTTTGAGTCACTTTTCTTAAAATCAAGTCTCCCACTTTGAAATAACGGATATTGGATCTTTGATTATAATACATTTCAATTCTTTGTTTCTGGGCTACCATCCTTATGTGCGCCAAATTCCTGCGTTCATCAAGCAACTCTAATTTGACTAGCAATGCTTCGTTGTTTGTTTCTTCGTCTCCTCGGAATTATCTCATGGTAGGTTCTCTCACTTCCACCGGGATCAGGGCTTATGCTCCATATATAAGAGAAAAAGGTATTTCTCTCGTGCTTGACTTGGTCATTGTACGGTATGCCCATAGCACTCCTTGTAACGCTTCGGGCCATTTGCCTTTGACAGCTTCCAATCTCTTTTTGAGATTATGAATAATCACATTGTTTGTCAACTCTGCTTGGCCAGTTGTGATCAGATGGTATGGTGAAGATGTGATCCTTTTGATTTTCAAATCCTCAAGGAATTTTGTGACCTTTACGCCTATGAACTATGGCCCTTTTTCGCAAGCTATCTTCTTATGACCTGCAAATTATGTTCTCCTACAGGAAATTGGCCACTTCACACTCGTCGATTTTCTAGTAAGGACCTGCTTCAACCCACTTAGATAAGTAGCCAGTTAAAATCAAAAGAAACCTTGCCTTACTAGGAGCTGGCGGCAGCGGACCGACTATGTCCATCCCCCATTTCATGAATGGCCATGGCAATAATATCGAATGCAATAGTTCTACCGGTTGGTGTACTAACGACACATGGTTTTGAAACTTGTCGCATTTCTAAACAAACGCCTTAGCGTCTTGTTCCATCTGGGGCTAGTAGTAACCTGCCCTAACTAATTTTAACACTAACAAGTCTGCACCTGAGTGATTTCTACAAAATTCTTCATGAACTTCTCTCATCACGTAATTGTCCTCAGAGGCTCCTAAGCATCGGGCCAACAGGCCTTGAAATGACTTTCTATACAACTGGCTTCCCAGAAGCTGTAGCGAGCTGCTTTGGTGGAGAGTGCCCGGGATGCCTTCGGATCTTCGATCAGTTTTTTTTGATCAAGATAGTCGATGATTTCATTTATCCGATCCCAGAACAAATTTGTTGCATTTACTTCATAATAATCGTCCACGTCCAATACCGAATGCATGAGCTGTACGACCGTATCGAAATCTGATCCCTTCATTTCCATGGAGGATCCCAGATTGGCCAGAGAGTCTGCTTTTGCATTTTCTTCTCTCAGGATGTGGGTGATTGACCATTCCTTAAACGGCGCAAGAAGAGTCTGAACTTTCACCACATACTGTTGCATGTGTTCCTCTTTGGTGTCGAAGATCCCGTATACCCGATTTACTATCAATTGGGAATCACATTTGATTTCAATGACCTCAGAGTCTTGTCTTTGTGCCAGTTCAAGTCCTGCATTCAAAGCCTCATATTCCGCTTCATTGTTAGTCAAGGGAACAATTTTTATGGCCTGCCTCAAGGTTTCTCTCGAAGGAGAAATTAATAATACCTCGAGCCCGGACCCTTTCAAGTTGGAAGCTCCGTCCTTGAACAAGGTTCAAACTTCTTATGTCATTTTCGACGCTATTTGTGCTTCTTTGGTAGCCAAAGACAGCAGTCCAAGACTGAAATCGATCACAAAGTCGGCCAAAACTTGTGATTTGATCGTATTTATGGGCTTATGCTCGATGTTAAATTCACTCATTTCGACTGCCCCACTTGGCCAGTTGACCTAAAAATTCAGATTTTTGAAGGGTATTCCGCAGGGAAAAAGTTATCACCATGGCTATCATGTGGCATTGAAAATAAGGCCTAAGTTTTCGAGTAGCGACTACGAGAGCTAAGGCCATATTTTTTAGGTGCGATTAGCGATTTTCCCCTCCCTTTAAAATTTTGCTAACATAATAGATAGGAGATTGCGTATCTTCGTCTTCCTGGACTAGAACAACACTTATTGCTACCTCCTAGACCGCTAAGTAAATTAGCAATTATTCACCCTACTCTGGTTTTGATAGTAACAGAGGGCTTGATAAGTGCCTTTTCAGGTCTTTTAGGGCATGTTGGAATTCCGGAGTCCATTCGAAGTTGTTTTTTTTCTTTAGGAGTGAAAAGAAATGATGGCATTTTTCTGAAGACCGGGAAAAGAACCTGCTTATAGTGACCAATATTCCAGTTAACCTTTGGACATTCTTCACATTCTCCAGAATTGAACCGATATCAAGCAATCGAGTTACCTTTTCTTTGACAAACATGTTTCTGACCTCGGCAATTGGGCGCTCCTTCTGCCTTACCGGAGGGATGTTGAATCCAGGCTTAACTTGTGCGTGGCCACCTATAGCGGAATACCTGTCATATCCGAATGCAACCATGCAAAATAATCAACATTAATTTTATGAAGTTCTATAAATCCTGACCTAAGGTGGGGGTTTAATCTTGTCCCCAAGTGGAACTTCATCTCTAAGAACTTCTCGAAGAATGCGACTTGATCGAGTTCTTTTGCCGTGGATTTGGTTGCGTCCGTTTCTTCGGTACCTGAAAATACCTTGGTACCTGATAGGATTCCAACGACTCCTCCCTTTTGTCGAATTTGTTTGGTTCGGGAGTGGGCGTCGGTTCCTGCAATGGCTATGCCCCATGTTCCTTCCCTTCCCATGTTCCTTCCCTTTACTGCTGGAAATCGAGATCGCATTCATCTCCCTTGTCGCCGGTTGATCTCCTTTTATTTGTTTAATTCCCTCCGGAGTTGGCAATTTTAGGAGTTGATGGTATGTTGATAGCACAACCTTCATCTCGTGTAGCCATGGTCTGCCAAGAATGTTGTAGCCCATGTCGCCGTCTACTACTTCAAATAAGGTAGTCTTTATAACCCCTTCAGCGTCAATGGACAACAGGATCTCCCCTTGGGTTGTCATACTTACTAAATTGAACCTGGCGAGGAGCTTTGTGGCCAGGACGATGCTTCCGATTAACTTGGCTTGCTCCAACGCTCTCCATTGAATGATATTGGCTGAACTTCCTGGGTCCACCAAAATAAGTTTAATTTTAAAATCTAAAACATTAAGAGAAATTACCAGGGAATCATTGTGCGATAACTGGAGTCCATCGGCATCCTCCTTTATGAAGGTGATATCGTCCTCGACGACTTCCCGGAGTCTCTTGTTATGAGTCACCGATACCTTTGTCTTTTTAGCTGCTGAAAAGGTTACACCATTAATCTCGTTTCCCCCGAAAACCATGTTGATCATTTGTCGAGGAGGATTTTCTCCTATCTTCGAGGGCTCTGTGTTATCTCGGTTGAGACCGTAGTTATTTTTAGCCCGACCTCTTAAGAAATCTCTGATATGGCCATTTTTAGCAATGTCTCCACCTCCTCGCATAGATGTCGACAATCCACAGTCCGGTGGCCGTAAGTCCCCTGATACCCACACCATAAATTAGGATCTTTCTGACTGGGATAGGATCTCATCTGCCTCAGGAACTGTGCTTCCTTAATTTTCCTCGTCGCCAATGCCAGCTCCATTATGCTAACATTGAAATTATACTCGAACAATCTGGGAAGTTTGAATCTCGAGAGACTGATAACTCTTTGTCCTGTAATATTTGTTATTCCGGCCATGATCAACTCTCCTGTCAGTAGTGAACCTCTCCACCGACCGAAAACCTCTGTCATGTCCTTCGACCCTTTCATAGGTAAAAAAATTGACCTTTCGAAGATCATCGGTCTGTGTCAAAATTATCCTTCAACTTTTCCTTGTTCTTCTCTCGATGCCGTCCCTTGGATGATGCCGGAAAGCTCAGCCGATCATCTTCTATTCTTATCTTTGATTCGTAACATTGTAGACATCTGCCCATGTAGTTGCCTAGAACTCGAGCAGGCTTTCTTTCAGTTTCAGGGAAGCGTCGTTGTTGATACCCAATTTTTCCCTATAATATTTTTTAAATGCATATATACCTTCAAAACTATGCATTAACATCAATTGATATTTTTTCATAATTTTTACATTTCCCAATATTTTATTTATATAAATAATTACTAATTGCATCACAAATAATTTTATAACAATTTTATGACTTAATTCTACTATTTATATTTATACTAAGCTTTAATTATTTCACAAATGGCCATAGTTACATTTTTTGGGGTCTTAATTGCAATAACTTTGTAATTATAGCCCATGTATGCATTATTACATTACTTTACGAGAAAATAGCCTTTTTCTATTTTTTAAATGTTGAGTAATTGTCTTAAAGCATTTTTATGCATGAAAATCATTTTTACGATTTGTCAATTATTTTTTTTACAAATTATTTTATCAATTAATTGAGTATTTAACAAATAGACTTTTTAATTCCTTTAATTTTTTCGGACCTAAACCACTATATTAGCCCAAACCCTCAAAAAACTACCAGCCCAATTCATCCCCAAACCCAACCTGCCTACCCGACCCAATAACCCCGTCTAATCGTGGTCGTTGATCCTTTAACCCTAACCCCATAATTAATCCCAACTAACCCTAACCCCTAATCATTCACTCAACCCGGCCGCCCTTGGATCCCTCCTCCTCTCCATTCTCTGTCAAGCTCATCCTAACCCTAATCGCCGTCATCGGCGAGAACCCCCTTCTATGGTGTTTCCGTGCCTTCTCCGACCACCACTGGTCTCCTATACTCCCTGGCTCTTTGATTTCATGACTCCTTGAGGAGATCTCAAGGAAAACCAACCGGATTCTGCCTGAAAATTATTTACCGGCCTGTCTATGGCCTTTCTCGTTTGTGAGTATTGGTTTCGTCCAATTTTTAGTTCGAATCCATAGTTTTGACCGAGTTTCTTTCATCTCCACTGTTTTTCTGAAAACCCTAGTTTACGACTACTCGAATTCGTTTAGATCTTTGTAGATCTGAAACGGTTCGAGTATTATCTGGTGTTTTCCCTTGAAGATCTCTTGTTTTGGTTAACTATTTCGATTCCATTTGCTTTCTTCTGAAATTAGGGTTTGCCCTAAGTATTTTTCAAAAGGGTTTTCTTTATAACTTTTTCAGTGTTTGAACTAATTGTTTTTTGATTAGCTTGACTGATCCTCGCATATGTTTCTGTGTGTTACACTTATTTCTTCAATTTTTTTGTTTCGATATTGTGCTTATCTCTGCGAAACAGCCCTATTAACTTATTTTATTTAGGAGATTAAACGATTTTCTCTGTCAAAATCAGTATTTTGTGAGATTTCTACTTGATTGACTTCTGTAAAGGATTTGAACGATTTCTTTCTTGTTAAAATCAGAACCCTTTGGGATTCTTACTTGGTTTATTTCTATCTAAGGATTCAAATAATTCTTTCCTATAAAATTAGTACTATTTGAAGATTTTTACTGATTGTTTCCTGTTAATTGCCCTGTTAAAATTCGTGTGTTGGGATTTTACTGGTTTCCTTATTTGGACCTGTTTTCCCTATTTTACTCGCCTTAATTAGTGGACAGTAGTTTGGGGATTTTTACTGACTCCCTATATGGTATACTTTTGATTCATTACCTTAATTGAACCCTGCTATGACCATTAATTGACTATTCCCCAATTAAAGGGATCTTTTCCGGACTCCCTCTATGAATTGATTCTGTGATTTGATTGATTGATCCTTAATTGATTGAACTTTGATTCTCTTTACCTTACTTGTTCCACTCCCTAAGTGCTATATATACACACTCTTGTATTACCTCTAGGACACGAACAATAAATTTAGAATACACACATACTCTCAAATTCTCTCTTCTTTCTCTGCTACCTGTGCTAACTATTGGTCTAGCCGGCTGAAACCCAAGGCTAGACAGTGGAACTCTACTTGCTTTACATTCTGCACTTTGCTTCCTTAACTGGTATGTCTCTACTTCAATTCTGAAACTCAACTTTATATGTTCCTTTATGTAAATCCATGCCTATTCCTGCACTACTTAATTGGCTATGTATTTAATTGTATTCATGTTTACTGCTTTACCCAGTATGTTTAAGTTTTACCCTCTTCAGTTCAAGTGTTTAATCGAGCATGCCTAGATCTCATTTGTCTTGTTTGCATGTTTGTTCAGTTCCTGTTTACTCCCCTCAACTAGTATGCTCATGTTAGTGTCTTAGACTCCTAATGTATTTGATTGACCATAATTGGTATGACTAATGCACCCCTGTATGACTATTCCCACGCTCCGTCTCTATGTTTTAATTGCCTTTTACTGTGACTGACTTGTTAAGTCTCTGAGTCAGTAGACTCCTAGTTGTTCTGTACAGTTGTTGTTCCATATGCTCCCCTTAGACCCTGTTCATGTGTTTCTGATATGAAGCTCTCTCTATGTTCCCAACCCCTTGACCTCTGTTTGTAAAACTGATTGCTGAATGGTTGTGATTCTGAGCACTCTGAGTTTGTGTGGTTGTATGTTGAATCTTTGTTCTTTTCATACTTGATTTCAAAACTGTTTTTCACTCCTGGCACTTTCCTAAAATTATTTCTATTCCTGAAAACCTTTTCATTCCTAAAAGTTTTATATTTACACTGTCTTTAACAAGTTTTTTCAAAACTATGTCAAGCACTCTCACTTCTACTCTTAGATTCTTAAGTTCTGCCCCTCCAGTGTCTATACTGCCTAGGAATCCATGAAATTCCTCCGAAATCTGGCACACTGGGGCTGGCCTTTTCCACACTGCACATAATCACTTCCCTATTCAAAGGATCTTGGAGTGAGCATTGCCCAGGATCCCTGAGGTCGTTAGGGAACTTTGACACACTAGGACACCTATTGGCTATGAGAATTTGGCATCCTGGATTGTTTTGAAGGCCTGGTATTTCCAGGTTTACTTTGGGACTATCTCAGGATCCCTATAGTGTAACGACCCGACGGTCATTTTACTTTATCGGACCCCGTTCCCCTAAATGAAACTTCCCATAGCGATTTTTTGATTTATGACTTGCGGGGGCCGGTGGTCCGGGATTCGAAAGTGTTTAGAGTGCTATAGGAACACTTGGTTCCTTAAGGTTGGCCTTTAAGGCCAAGATTGACTTCGGTCAACATTTTGGGTAAACGACCTCAGAATCGAGTTTCATCGGTTTCGGTAGCTTCGTATGATGATTTCATACCTAGGCGTATGTTTGGAATGGGTTTTTGATAACCCGGGAGCATTTCGGTGCCCAATATTGAAATAAGAAGTTCCTATTGTAGTTCCGTTATGTCATTTATGACTTGCCTGCAAAATTTGGTGTCATTCCGAGTAGTATAGTTTGGTTCGGCGTGTTGTTAGCGAAGTCGAGAAAACTTAAAGTTCCTAAGTTTGGTTCTAGGGGTTTTGAGGTATGATTTTGAGTTTTAGCATCATTTTGGGTGTTCCGAAGGCTCGAGCGAGTTTGTGTTATGATTTGGGACTTGTTGGTATATTTGTACGGGGGCTCGGGTGGGCCCAGGTGTCTCCCAGACACCACACGAGGCCAAAAACCAGCTGAAATAGCTACTGGTGAACCTGTTCTGGTGTTTACTGCAGGTGCGGGACTGCTCCTGTGGTCCCAGCCACGCAGGTGCGACCGCCAGCGAGCAGGCCATTTCTCGCAGGTGCGGACAAAGTTCTGTAGGAGCAGAGCCGCAGGTGCGGGCCAAGGCTTCCTCGTCCATTTCCGCAGGTGCGAGCCTTTGCTCGCAGGAGCGAGACTGCAGGTGCGGAAACACTGTCAGCCAGTGTGTTTCTTAAAAAAGGGATTCTTCATTATTTCTTCACTTCTTCCTCCATTATAACACCTTAAGAGCTTGGGAAAAGGGCTCAATGACTCAACAACTGAAAGGTAAGTAGATTCTATCCTAGAGTTAGTTAAAGCATGCATTCTTAGTGGAATTTAACCACTTAATTAGTGAAAATTTAGGAAAATTGGGTAGTAACCTAGTGCCTTCGAGAGTTTAGAAAATTACCCGTGAATTAGCTATGAAATCAAGTAAAAATCATGTATTAATGATCCTTAGGCTATGGATGAGTGTTTCCTTCGAAAAATTTTGGAATCCGAGCATGCGGGCCTGGGGTTGGATTTTAGGATTTCTTCAAGAATGGAGAATTTGACTTAGTAGTAGGAGGATTTCCATACTTTGAGCATAAATTGATGAATTTGTATAACAATTGTCTAGTTTCGAGTCCACGGGTGTAGAGTTCGGTGTTTCGGGAGCGTTCTATGTCCGGGGAGTATATTCGACACGAGGTGAGTCTCCTTTCTAACCTTGTAAGGGGGAACTGTCCTCCTAGGTGCTATAAATGACTGTGTGCTAATGTTTTTGGGGGCTACGTACGCGCAAAGTGATGAGAGTCCGTACGTAGCGACTATTATTGTTATGTCCGGGTAGTTAGGCCTACACCGTGCCTTATGTTTTCCTTGAAATGAACTATATGCTTTGAATTAATGTTACATGCGGCTTGTTTCCCTGAGATCATGGAATTTAAGTAATTTTAAGGAATTTTTCACGAAAAATAATTGATAAAGAATAAACGTGTGGATTGTGTGTGCATGTGACCGCTTCACAATTTACATTCCGCAATCAGAGTGTTATTTCCCCCACTCTCATGGGAGCGTGCCGTACGCCACAGTGAGATTGAAAGATATATATATTATGGTTTGGGCCGTTCAACCCTCGACAGTGCATATATATGATCATTATGATGGCTCAGGCCGGTTGTCCTTATCCTGTATGCACATGCTAAATTGTTAAGAATTGTTATGGATTTTAAGTGTTCAGATATATTCTTAAAGGAAAGAAAAGAATAATGAGGTAGAGATTGTATATTTACTTCCAGTATTTATTTGAATTATTGTTATTTTAAATGATTACTGCTTTTATTATCCTTGTATGTCCGTTACTGATATGATATCTTGGTAATTATTTTTTTGGACCTTAGCGAGTGTCAAGTCGACCTCTCGTCACTACCTCTTCGAGGTTAGGCGGGATACTCAATGGGTACATATTTGTTTATGTACTCATGCTGCACTTTTGTACTCAAGTGTACAAGTTCTGAGGCTGGTGCATCTGGTTATCAGACCGGAGCTCGATTCTGATCTTAGTTGGACCCGACTTCACGGTGAGCTGCTTCTCCTGACTATCCTCAGCAACACCATGGAGTTTTCTTTTGCTTATTTACCGTCTATTTCTTTCGAACAGTGGGATTGCATATTATGTTTTGTATATTCTGTTAGTATGCCCGTAGGACTTGTGATGCGAGGCTAGAATTCATGGTTTAATATGTTATATGCCCTATATTTTATGTGAGTTAATGATAAAAATACACTTTTTATGTGAAAAGTAGAGTCTATTTCATGTGTAGGTGAATTGGAGATGGAAACCGAGCTTAATGGATGCAAATACATCGAAAATACGCTCAAGAGGCGAGAAGGAGTGCACCGGGCTATAGCAGGGCGCCAGAGCCCAAACGCCTGACCCTGCCTGGCGTTAGCCAGGCGTTAGAGCTGAAATGCCTGACCCTGCCTGACGTTAGCCAGGCGTTAGAGCTGAAACGCCAACCTTAGCCTGGCGTTAGCCAGGTGACAGAGCCCAAACGCCAGGCCCCTGTTCCGGCTAAATTTGAGTTTTCGAAGAGTTTAAGTGTTTTCCGGTTGGAAGAGAAGTCTCCTACACGTTTAGGGTTTATCCCAAACATATAAATAAACCCCAAAAAACACAACTTGAAGGGGATTCGAAGGGGAGGAAATCATCAAAGTGAAGAAAAACCTGTGGATTACTACTCAGCAAAGCAAGAACATTGATTTTTATCTCCTTAGTTCATTACTCTGTAATTCAATTATGCAAGTT
>MDKI01224551.1:0-13398 GCA_005239505.1 Nicotiana paniculata | reverse complement strand
CCCCCCGGTAAAAATTGTGTCCTCTCCTGTCTTTGGAATAAGTAAACCATCTTTTTGTTTTCTGCAAAGTTGCAAAGCAATATTGATATGGCTGCAGCTGCAGGTAAAAATTGATATGAGAGATCCTGTTTCTGATGTACTACTCGTGGTAAAAGAGACAAGCATTTCTTTGTTTGAGTCCGGAACCAAAATAATGTCTTTTTGGACAAAAAGAACATTAATGAGTGTAAAAAAAAAGTTACAATACTATATATAACGCCCAAATACTGAGTGCTATACTTTAACGCTAACTTTTGCCGTTAAGATATAGCGTAGTACAAAATTGCGTTAGCGCACTAAAATACTGCGTTATAGTATAACATATTAAAAACTCGCGCTATACATGAAAATAATGGGTGGTCCAATGGTTAAGGGATACCTAACCATTTCTTTATTTTCCTATTCCTATTTGTTATTCATTTCTATTCATTATTTTGTTTAAGTATTTAGATATAACCTTTATTTTCCTATTTCTTTTTCATTTTTTATTTCTTTTCATTATTTTGTTTAAGTATTTAGATTTTTATTTTTCATTTCTTTTCATTATTTTGTTTAAGTATTTAGATATAACCTTTATTTTCCTATTGCTTTTTCATTTTTTATTTCTTTTCATTATTTTGTTTAAGTATTTAGATATAAATACTTTAATAGAGAAGCCTTTTATTATTTCTTTAAAAAATCAACAAACATTTTTAATAGTTGTTATTTTGTGTTATACGTAAAACAAAATTATTGTTTCTTCTTTTATTTTCAAATTAGAATTATGAGTTTAACTATAAAATAACATCTACCAATTGAACTTTCGAATAGAAAGGTGATGGACTTGCACTGTCCAATTAAACATTTCTGCCTGCGCACTTTTAACATAATAGAAACTACGAGGAACAAATCAATATAACATATTTGAATATTGTTAGTATTTGAATATTGATTGCACATGAAAAGCTTTGTTTGAGATTCTGTCTTATTTCTTCTTTTTTTTTTTGTTTCCCACTCGGTGTCCGGTACTCACATTGGAGCCCGACTATATCCGGATTCGCGTCACGTAAGGCCCCATTCGGGGGGAAGCGCTCCCTACCAAGTATTTTTCCATACCCAGGGCTCGAACCCGAAACCTCTGGTAAAGGAAAGAGCAGTCACATCCACTGCACCACATCCTTTGGTGGTGATTCTGTCTTATTTCATGAGATCAAGAAGTAATCATACAACTTTCTTTTCTCGCTATAGCTAATATTGCTTCTTGTTATTATTTCAAAAATTCTCGCTCGACTGAACGCATATACCACATAACGAAAATTTAATTTCATTAATAGTATGAGGTCTAAATACAAAATAGCCAAAAACATAGTAAAATTTTAACTATAAAATAAAACTCATAATTCTAATTTGAAAATAAAAGGAGAAAAAAATAATTTTGTTTTACGTATAACACAAAATAACAACTATTAAAAATGTCGGTTGATTTTTTAAAGAAATAATAAAAGGCTTCTCTATTAAAGTATTTATATCTAAATACTTAAACAAAATAATGAAAAGAAATAAAAAATGAAAAAGCAATAGGAAAATAAAGGTTATATCTAAATAATTAAACAAAACAATGAAAAGAAATGAAAAATGAAAATCTAAATACGTACACAAAATAATGAAAAGAAATGAAAAATAAAAAATGAAAAAGAAATAGGAAAACAAAGGTTATATCTAAATACTTAAAAAAAATAATGAATAAAAATGAAAAATGAAAAAGAAATAGGAATAGGAAAATAAAGAAATGTTGGTGTAGCGATTCGAACACTGCTCTATTAAAGTATTTATATCTAAATACTTAAATAATGAAAAGAAATAAAAAATGAAAAAGCAATAGGAAAATAAAGGTTATATCTAAATACTTCAACAAAACAATGAAAAGAAATGAAAAATGAAAATCTAAATACTTAAACAAAATAATGAAAAGAAATGAAAAATAAAAAATGAAAAAGAAATAGGAAAATAAAGGTTATATCTAAATACTTAAACAAAATAATGAATAGAAACGAAAAATGAAAAAGAAATAGGAATAGGAAAATAAAGAAATGTTTGTGTAGGGATTCAAATACTGCACCTCAAGAGCAAAGCAACCTTCTTAGGTATCCCTTAACCATTGGACCACCCAGCATTTATGTGTATGGCGCGGGTTTTTAATCTTATACTATAACTGTTTTAGTGCGCTATACATAAATAACGCGATTTTGTATCGCGCTATACTTTAACGGCAAAAGTTACTGTTAAAGTTTAACGCTCAATATTTAGGCGTTATATATAGTATTGTAACTTCTTCTTTTTTTACGCTCATTAATGTTCTTTTTGTCCAAAAGGACATTATTTTGGTTGCGGACTCTCTTTGTCCATGCCAAAAATCACATCACTTGATAAGAAAGAAAAAGGTACAATATACACGTTAGTAACGTAATATCGTACATGTCGGTGCAGCCACTATAAATTCATGTTTTTTATTTCATAAAGGTAAAAGAAAGGTCATTTAGATCCTACATCGATGGAATGTTAAGTAAATGCAAAATCAATTTTTTGCTAAGAAACACAAGTATATATTATAGGCCTTCGTCTAAATTTGAAAGTGTAGATTATTAGAACTCTAAAGTTCTGCTATTTAATGATTTATGCGTACAAGAATAGGTCAATTTCTGAAACAAAATTGACAAAACTGTAGTCATTAAACAACAACAGATGTACAAAATGCACCCATCCGATCTACAAAATTAAAATTAAAAACTCAAAGTAAAAATATTAGCATATACTCTGAGTATTCATCCAAATCAAGAAAAAGTAATAAACAAAGAATAACATGGTAGAAAAAGAAAAAGAGTTTGACAACAAACCCAATTCAGAGCAAATCCATTATAACTCAAAACATGCAAAACAAAAAACTTGAAAGAACACAAATTAGCATCCATTCAACCAAATGAATCAAAAGTAAAATTATTTACTGAAGCTGAAAAAGAAAAAAATGACGTCCAAATGAGAGCTAATCTAAAAATGCAACAAAAGAACAATACAAAATTAGATTTATTCCCATATCCCCAAAAAGAAAAAGGATTTTGGTTGCTTCCGATATTACCATAGGAGGAAATCAAAGTTGGATTCTCTATTTGAAACCTTCGACGCCAAAAACTTGCAAAATTCTTATCGTCTTCTCTGCTTCGTCGGATTTTGAGAAAACCTAGGACTCAAAACTCAATTTTTTTCCAAATGCATAATTTAAATGAATGTAACCATATTATCAATCCCCAAAAGGGGAAAAGCCAAATATGACTCAAACATAATTATACAAAGTGACCCGAATAGAGAAACAGAAGAGAGAGTTCACCTTTTTGGAGAGAGACGAACAAATAGAAGAAATAATTCGAGATTACAGCTTGGCCTCGGGTGGATTTCGGGTGGCTAACGGATCGAATTTGAAATTTGAAGAAGGATCTAGGCAGCTGATATCTGGTGTAACCACACCTGCTAGGTTTTGGCCGCAGGTGTGGCCTGGGAGTCGCAGATGCGGGGTTGGGCAATCAGTGGAAGGACCGCAGGTGCGAAGTGTTGGCCGCATCTGCGCAAGCGCAGAAGCGAAGCAGATGAACTCAAATGCGGAAGGAAACCGCAGGAGCGAAGGGATCCTTGCTTCTGCGAACCCGCAGGTGCGGCTACTGTTCCGCAGGTGCGGAAATGTCACTGGGCAGAAGGGTTTCATAAAAACGGGACTTGGCTCATTTTTCATTTGGCTTGGACGATTTTGGAGAGCTTAATGGGGAGATTTTCATCAAGCAATTCTAGGTAAAGGGTGCCTTCCCATTTGTGAATTAAATACATGAATTATATATGGATTGGAACATGAAAATTTGTATAAATTGTGAAGTTTTGGTAGAAGACCTAGAATTTTGTATTTTGAATTTTTACCACGAATTTGGGCATTGAATTGGAAATAAATTATATATTTGAGTTCGTGGAGTTATGGGTGAAGTTTATTTCGAAAATATTCGAAATCCGGGTACGTGGGTCTGAGGGTGATTTTATCGGCTTTCAAGCGGAGTCGGGAATTTGTCATAAATTGAATTGTTATGAGTATTAGAGTATATTTTCATTGGTTTGTGTATAGTTTGGCTAGTTGTGGAGCGTTGGGCATCAGATTGAGGTGTTAGAGCGTCATTGGAGCAGGTTATGGAACTTCGGAGCGAGGTAACTCTCCTTTCTAACCTTGTAAGAGGGAATTAATCCCATAGGTGAACTAAATTATTATGTGCTTCTATTTGTGAGGGCTACGTGAGCACGAGGTGACGAGAGTTCGTACACACCTACTAGTTATGCCTATGTCCGTGTAGTTATAGGCTTACATGATGCCTTGTTGATATTATTATTGATTTATGTTTATTGTTTGCCCTGAGAAGGAGCGGGATTGAGTTTGCTTATTAAATACTTTTGAAAGGAGTCAAAATTTTTATAAAAATTGGGATCTTGAAAGTTTTCATTGAAATTTCATATTTTGAAAAGAATGGAAGAATGCTTTAATAACTTGAGAAATCTATATTTTTACCGTGCCGCATGTATTATTTGCGAGCGAGGGGTAATTCTTTTAAACTATATTTTACCGCGTCGCATGTATGATTTGCGAGCAAGGGTAATTCTTTTAAATTTATATTTGACCGTATCGCAGGTATGATTCGCGAGCGGGGTAATTTCTTAAAGTTATATTTGACCGCGTCGCATGTATGATTCGCGAGCGGGGACCGTCTCATGTATGATTCGCGAGCGGAGAAATATATGCATCTTATTGTTGTATATCATGCTTAATTAGAATTTTATATTATCATAGTGTTGGCACTTAGTAAGTATCGAAGTCGATCCCTCGTCACTACCTCTTCGAGGTTAGGCGGGATACTTACTGTATACGTGTTGTTTTTGTTCGCATACTACACTTGCTGTACATTTTTATGTACATGTACATGTATGGATAGTGGCCTCGTGAGCGTAGCGGTGTGACTGATACAGGGACTTAGGTGAACTGCATCTTATGAGACGATCCGCAGCCAACAGAGTCTCCTTTAGAGTACTTGTATCTACCTTTCTGTCCGAATGTATTTTTCGGACAATTATTATATTTTATTTTACTTCCTAATAAATGTTCATGCACTTGTGACACCGGGTTCTGGGATGATTACGGGACATTTAGTATTGGAACTGGAAAATGTTAATTTTCCTTAAAGTTCGTTTGTTACTGGTTAAATTGAAGGAAATTTATGTTTTTAGAAGTACCAAAAAGAGAATTTAATTTACTATTTAGTGTTGGCTTGGCTGACAGTGGTGTCCGGTGTCATCACGAACTTTAATAGATTTTTGGGTCGTGACAATGGTGATGGTAGTTATGATTGAGGAAGATGGTGGTGGGTGGTGGTAGTTTATAATGATGGCCAGTGCCATCTATGATTGTTGATGGTGATGGGGTGGTTAGTTGTGGTGGTTGAGGTGGATGAGTGTTGGTTATCGTTGAGATGGTGGTGGGAGCGGTGGGGATGGTGGATGTTGGTAGTCGACAATGGTGGCGGCTATGATTGAGGATGATGGTGGTGGTGGTGGGTGGCATGGTGGTAATTGATAATGGTAGGCGGTGACGACAGTTAGTAATGACTATGGACAATAGCATCTTAACGAAATTAAGTCTCTGTTACTAATCTTAAGGATACAGACCTATTCAGACCCACTAAGTGTCTGTGAAGTAAAAAAAATAACAGATTTAACGATTAAGATCTGAATAATCAAGATTCAAACTTTAAAAATAAACGCACTTAATATCTGAGCTCTGAATAATTAAGATTCAGAGTTTCAGACCTCCATCAAGTGCAAACAAATGAGGCCTAAGAATGACAAAAGTTCCTCCCTTTCTTGTCTTGTAGCGTGGACCCATGTGTGAGAGGTAGTTAGGATGACAACAACTCGGATGATAAATTATTAATTTCTCTATTCACTAGGAAATGAATAAATTTTAAGACCGAGAAAAGTCAAACTGATAGTTGTATCGAATAGAATCAGGAATTGACGAATCAGAACGATGTATATTTTATTTTATTTGATAAACCAATTGATTCTGAAAGTCAGTCACCAAAAACCAACTCTTCCATTGTTAAACCTCTACTATATACTATACTCTCAAAACCCAAGTCAAAGTCTTCTATGTTTCTCTCCCTACAATCTTGATCTCTTTGTTCATTTGATAGTAGAGCAAAACAAAATTCGCATCAAATATCTACTTTGTCACAACTTTTTTTAGGCATTGAATTTGGATCATTTGTTGGTTGGGTTTTTGTCCTCAAGATTCACAACCATGTGCAATTCTGCAAATGAGAAGAGCAAAGATTACCGACCCAGACTTCCAGTGCATAACATGTTATTGACTCAACCACCAATCTGTTGATTAAAGGTAACGTGCTTACTCTTAGACTCTTAAAGGATTTAATTAAATATATACTACTAGTACAAATTATCGAATTCTCTTAGATTTCAGTGTAGTGACAAAGTGGTTCAAGAATTGTGCTTTGTGACGTAGGATTAAATCTCAGGTTAATCGGAAATTCCAGTTGATGGAGGATATAGTGAAGCAAATCCTGGCAAAGCCAATCCAATTGGCAGATCAAGTAACCCAGGCAGCTGATATGGCAACTTCATTCAAGCAAGAATGTGCTGAGCTCAAGTCCAAAACAGAGAGGCTGGCCGTGCTGCTCCGTCAAGCAGCACGAGCCAGCAACGACCTCTACCAATGCCCCACGAGGCGTATTATTGACGACACTGAACAAGCCCTGGAAATGGCTATATCCATCGTTAGCAAATGTTGCGTTCAGGGACTAATGCAGCGCGTATTTACCATCATCCCCTCAGCATCTTTCCGCAATATGTCTTCACTGCTAGAGAATTCCATAGGTAATGTTTCGTGGCTCCTCCGTGTCTCCTCCACAGAAAGCGGAGATGAGTACTTGGGCCTTCCTCCTATTGCCGCTAATGAACCTATATTATGCTTTATTTGGGAACATATAGCTATTTTATATACTGGTTCGATCAATGATCGATCTGAAGCTGCTGCATCATTGATGTCACTAGCTAAGGACAATCACCGGAATAGAAAATTGATCGTTGAAGAAGGTGGTGTTGGACCATTGCTGAAATTGTTGAAAGAAGGAAAATTGGAAGGTCAGGAGAATGCTGCAAAGGCAATTGGATTGTTAGGACGTGATACTGAAAGCGTCGAACACATGGTGAATCTTGGTGTATTCTCAGTGTTTGTGAAAATCCTCAAAGAAGGTCCAATGAAAGTTCAGGCAGTAGTAGCTTGGGCAGTTTCTGAACTTTCTGCACATTACCCAAAATGTCAGGATCTCTTTCATCAGCATAATATAATTCGATTACTTGTTAGCCATCTCTCATTTGAGACAGTCCAGGAGCATAGCAAGTATGCTATTGCTAGCAAAGCCACGTCGATTCATGCTGTTGTTTTTGCTAGTAACAAAAGTAATGGTAATGTACACAAGGTGAATGATAATAATGATGATGTAAACCATCACCCTCAGCATAGTGTTTCTTCTACAGGAGTAGTAAGTAGTAAAGGGCGAGAACTCGAGGAATCTGCTACTAAGGATTATATGAAGGCAATGGCTGCAAGAGCTCTATGGAAACTTGCCAAGGGAAATTCATCTATTTGCCGTAGCATTACTGAATCAATAGCACTGCTTTGCTTTGCAGTACTGTTAGATAAAGGGACTGAAGATATTCAGTACAATTCAGCTATGGCAGTAATGGAAATCACAGCTGTGGCGGAGCAAGATTCTGTTTTGAGAAAGTCAGCATTCAAGCCTAATTCGCCCGCTTGCAAAGCTCTTGTTGATCAACTTGTGAGAATCATCGAAAAAGAGGATTTAAATCTGCTTATTCCGTGCATTAGAGCTATTGGGAATTTGGCTAGGACTTTTCGAGCTACAGAGACGAGGATGATTAGCCCATTAGTAAAGCTGCTCGATGAACGAGAAGCAGAGATTTCAAACGAAGCAGCCATTGCACTCACAAAATTTGCGTGCAATTATAACTACCTTCACATGGATCATTGCAAAGCGATCATAAGCATGGGAGGGGCAAAGCATTTGATTCAACTTGTTTTCCTTGGTGAAAAAATAGTTCAGAGTTCTGCATTACTTCTGCTATGTTACATTGCATTGCACGTCCCTGATAGCGATGAGCTAGCTCAATCTGAGGTGCTTTCAGTGCTAGAATGGGCGTCGAAGCAGGCATACTTGAACCAAGATGAAAAGGTGGAGACATTGTTGCATGAATCCAAAAGCAGGCTTGAACTCTATCAATCTAGAGGATCTAGGGGATTCCATTGATTGCATCTGGGACTTGATGTGCATAATTTGCATGTTGTTAGATGAGATATTCTGTTTCTTGTTTTTCAATGTCTTCCTATTTCCTATGGTCATGGAATGTATATAAACTCCCGCAAAATTTTTGCTTAAGAAGACCTCAGGGAATCCCCTCTGCTCTGTTGGAATCCCAACTCGTTTGGGACTGAGGCGTAATAGTAGAAGTAGTAGTTGTTGTAAGCTGTATTATTGTATATGGGACTAGGATACAGAATCTGTTACTCTTGCAATATATGAATAATCATTTTCTTCGGCTTTGTGGTTTTCCTTTCATTCTGTTTAAGTGTATTGGTCAAGACTTGTTGAAGCTTACTAAATGTGCAAGTATACATACAGGAGAAGGGAAGTTTCCAAGCTGGCTTTTGTAAATATAGTTGTTCTTTAAATACGAGAGATCATTTTCTTCTATTCAAATTGTGGGAATCGAAGACCATTTCCTCGTTCTTTAACAGTTAGATGGCTCCATATTCTGTAGAGAAGTAAAGCCAGCTTTCACAGCTGAATTTGCAACCGAAAACTTGGATGTTGAATAATTTCTTACTAACTAGTTGTCCATGAGACTAGAAAGGCAACTCTCTTCGTTTGTCATGGAAAACCTTCCCATCAAGATCATTTTATATAACGATTACAGTGATGTAAATACACGTTCATTCCAAAAGACAGTCGTGAATTATTCAGCATTTTAGTGATTTCCAAGTGAAGTTCATGTCCAAACATAATTGTTTACCTCGAAAATACAAGTAACAATTAAATTTAATTTGTGGTTTTAAAGATACGTGACCTAGTTCAATACCAATTAATAAACAAGAAGTATAAGGTATAAATGAAAGGAAATAATGAACCAAACCAGTGTTACTTAAGCAATAGCGACCTCGAGCTCGGTGACCTCGAGGTGAATCAAGAACAATAAAGCAAGAATAAAGTTTAAAGGACAGTTCTGATAAATAATGAGTGAAAAGTAGAGAGTATATTCTTTGCCAATGATTAGATGATATTTACAAATGATTGGGGTTCCCTTTATATAGGTGGGGAAACCTTAAATATGGTACATTTCTATTTACAGTGAAGAATCATATTAGGACAGCTGTGTGACCACCTAGTACGGATTTGTACCAATTCGTACAAATCTATTCCGAAATTTACGCCTTGATCTTTGTGCCATTGAGAAATTCCCGCTCATTCTAGTACAGATTCATAACGGTGCTATCTCGAGGTAGATCATGCTCAGTCCTCGATTTGATTCCCGAAGTATGCACTTTTTAGCTAGACTTGACCCCGACTTCGATTCATTTGAACTAGACCTCGGGGTAATAATTTGGACTTCGAAATTGGACTCCCTGATTTCGACCATATACAGATAGTCCCCGCATGTCTTAGAATGAAATGACAAGAAACGATTTGAATTTTTGAATTTTCGAAGTCCCTGATAGTGACATCATTCCCATGACGCGAGTGTTGAAGCGACCGAAGCGTCCCATCAGTTCGCTTCCCCAAATCATTAAATGCGTGTCAAAGCCGGTCGGCCATTAGCGTCACTGAACAGTTGCCGACTTTCTCTATATATATTCCTTTATATATAGAACCTAACCCGCTAGCTAAGCCAATTAACAATTATCCAATTCTAATGAAGTTTAGTAAGACAAATAAGTAAAAGCAAATATCTGAATCTCATACACTTCCCAAGGTCTAGTAGTACAAATCGTGAGCTTCGAAGATTAGAATTTACAAAGCTAGTATGAAATAAATACATCACTGTTTGAAATGTACGTAAACAAATTTCTATAATTCGAAGGCTACCATGAATATGAGGCAGTTACAACCGGAACGCAGGTACATCTTCAAATCCAGCTCCCGTCAATCACAGCAACGTCAGCAGCCAACATCTGCACGCATGGTGCAGAAGTGTAGTATGAGTACAACCGACCCCATGTACTCAATAAGTAACAAACCTAACCTTAGGTTGAAAGTAGTGACGAGCTGGGACAAGGTTCAGAGTCCAACTCTAATAACCAACAACAGTCCATAATAATATAATAAAAAGGTACATGAAAATAACTCCGAGGTAAGATGCTCAACTTGTTCACAGTTACGGAAAAATAATAATGCTTTTCAAGTATAACAGTAAATCCCAGATCTTTCACCGAAAACCCAAAAAAAGCATATGAGTAAATTTGAAAACTGTAATTTGTCCCAAAAAAAACCTTTCAACAATAAATAGATGTTTCATTTTCAGATAGCATGAGGAAAGTACATCTATATGCCTACATGTCAAGATACAGGTAAAATCATGAATGTCACCAAAACCGGGCACCAGAAGGAAAGGCATCTCTATGCATGTATCTTAAGTACGCATGTCAAATGCAATGCATCTCACTGATGAACTAATGTACTCACACTCTCAAAGTAATCAAATTTTCTCGCATTCTCTCTCTCTCACCATTATCAATACTCAGTGCACTCAATCACTCAGTAATGTACAATACTTGTTTCGGCGTGCACCCCGATCCACATATAGCTATAAGGCCTGTTACGGCGTTCGACCCGATCCACATATATATAGCCATAAGTCTCGTTGCAGCATGCAACCTGATCCGCATATATACATAAGACTCGTTATGGCATGCAACCCGATCCCCCCCATATATATATATATACACACACACACAATCGCCCGACAATGTAACATACTGAAGATCATTACTTCAACCTTAGCCCGCAAACCTTGGAACCCAATTTCCAACACATGAAATTGCCTACGAGACCCGAATCTCGCTTTCACACACTGTATGAGTCTGAACAAGCTGTATCAATCCCTAACCATAACCCAAGATGTAATCACATGACATACCACATAACTCAATTAATCATAGCAATAATTTCTAATCACCGTAGATATTTAAAAATAAACTCGGTACTGGTAATAAACCTCATACCAAACAAAACCTTGTTCTAAAACCTTCATACACTGTCGATGATGAAAGAAACATGCAGAAACTTGTAGCCACTTATCAGATTAACAAGTCATGAAACTCCATCTCCTTTGACAAGACGATAGTCAATTTCTAAGCCGACTTCCGATATTATCCTCCATGCATGTTGTAATTAAATCTGATAGTATCCATTCCAGGTCCAATGACTTCATCTCATCAAACACAACTCCTCTAGTGACTTGCCACATCAATACAACCTAAATCCACAACACGTGCAATTTGTGCACCAGTAAGCAACAATCCAAATGTACTCAATCATGAAAAATGACTCAAACAAGAGAACCATCCCACAAGTTCAACAACTACCACCACAACTGAAATGCTACGAACCCATAATACCTAGTAGAACCAAGACACACGAATCTAACCCAAAGGATCATATCTTACATAACCCCGCTGTAATGCGTGACCCCATCCAGACACTGGTCCATATGAAATACCTCAGCCACAATGCTCGAAATCAACCACCACGCCTAGTACTAAAGTGCATGAACGCAACCACCGAGAAGCAAACAATACCATACATCATAATCGGACAAAGGCCATAACCAAAGTGCAATCAACCATTCCGAACCCCAATAACCATTCCGCTCGAATTCCGCCATATGGCCCAAATAGGACCTCACTATGTGTGCATATAACCAAGAAATCCAAACCCCTCATGGCATAGAAGAGTAACACATAGATCATATCAGAGCACAAATAAGTTTCACTCTAACCGAATGGCACATCTCCCAATAATAGCAGTACAGAGTCGGCCAATCTGACTCGGTGTAGAATACACATCCTCATTGGGCTTACCAATGGGTCCCAAATCAACTCTGGTCTTCCACAAATAGATAAATAGTCCTCCGAAAATCCACAATGACCTAACCATAACATATACTATCATCTGGCTAGCTTTGGCCACATTTCCACAGTTCACAACCGCGAAACAATCTACTTCTGAGAACTCCAGGTCTCGAAATCCGTAGAACACACGAATCACGATACCTGATCCCAACTCTACCGCCCGAATGTCTAACACATCTCTCATACAGGATCATCCCACGAGGAATACTTCTATAATTCTTCCGTGCCACGTAGCAAAATTTGAATATCAGCAGTCGATCCACCAGGCGAGTACCGCAATACCAATGAAGTATATGTAAGTCAACGCGCAGTGCGCCTTCTAAAATGCGCATCCTTCTCAAGAATTACCGATCTGTTATAACATACATCTAAACATCGAAAATTATCCATGCCGTATAAGAATTTATGATCTTCCCTTCAAAACTGACCGTGACCTTGCACATACAAACCCCAATCCCCCACAACACACCATCGTTAGCATGCCATCATATGAAAGCACGAGAATATCATAATCAACTCTGATTCACAAGTAGAATACATATCCAATCAGCCAGAAACATTCCAGTTGACCCATCTAGTAGAAATTACAATACTCAACATGCTTCTTATGCCGGTAGGAAAATATCCACCTCGAACTGTGATAGAAATCATCGAGAACTCTTTGGAAATCCATATACACATAACCAAACCATCAAAACTGAATCTCTCTAACTCCACCAAGCCACGCGGGTCGCCAAAACCCAAGAGCATTACCACGAAACACCTGTAGAGGCCCACTATGTCATAAGAACCAAAAGTACCGAGCATACCATTACCATATTTCTCCAACCTACTACCAAGCTGACATATTTCTCCGAGTTCCTTCTGGATTACCCTTAAGTTGACACTTCTCCTTGCTAGAACACCATGATCCTTAATGGAAACTCACCCCACGAGATCCTAGAATAAAATCACATCGCCCTAAGTCCCATAAGCCGTTGTACTCCCTCTTAAGCGCTGATCACGCTCAACTATATCTAATAAAAGACTAAACGGGCGTTGCAAATATAATCTGGGGTATTATGCCCAGAGTCGAT
>ML355943.1:0-58391 GCA_005239505.1 Nicotiana paniculata | reverse complement strand
AATGCTCATAAAATGTAAGGTATATCACATGTTAAACTATGCAATTTAGTCTCGCATCAGTGGACACCTGGTTTCAGCATCTCCCAGGGTTCGAATCACATTGTAGACAGGGAATTGCGTACCTTGCTCATCTCGAACCAACACGCCACTTACCGCTACTTCGAACACTGCTAAGTACAAATATAGCTTTTTGTCTTCCTTTGGGGTGTGGAGCAAAGGTGGGCTTAAGAGATACCGCTTTAATTCCTCCAAGGCGCATTGGAACTCCGTAGTCCACTCAAAGTTGTTTTTATTCTTGAGTAGGGAGAAAAAGTTATGGCTCCGATATGACGACCTCGAGATGAATCGGCCTAACGCCACAATCCGCCCGGACAACCGTTGTACGACCTTCAAATTATTTACCACTGTGATTTCATCGATGGCCTTGATTTTGTCGGGGTTGATTTCAATCCACCTTTTTGATACCATGAAGCCTAAAACTTTGCATGAACCTACGCCGAAGGCGCATTTCTCGGGGTTGAGCTTCATGTTGTAGCTTCGAAGGATGTCGAAAGTTTCCTGCAAATGAGTCAAATGGTCCTCTGTGTGCAGGGACTTAACCAGCATGTCATCACTGTAAACTTCCATGGATTTGCCTATTTGATGTTCAAACATCTTATTAACTCAGCACTGGTACGTAGCCCATGCGTTTTTTAGCCCGAAGGGCATTACATTATTGCATTATGTGGCATACTTCGTGATGAACAAAGTTTTTTCCCTATCCTCGGGGTTCATTTGAATTTGATTATACTCGGAGTAGGCGTCAAGAAAGGTGAGGATCTCGTGGCCAGCCACTGCGTCAATCAAGCGATCGATGTTGGGCAATGTGAATGAATATTTAGGTCATGCTTTATTTAAGTCCTTATAATCTACGCACATTCTGTACTTGTTTCCCTTTTTGAGAACTACCACTACATTAGCCAACCATTCGGGATATTTTACATCCCTGATGGACCCTATTTTGAGGAGTTTTGTTACCTCGTCTTTGATGAACGCGTGCTTTACCTCGGACTGAAGCCTCCTTTTTTGCTTCACCTATTTGAACATGGGGTGGACGCTTATCCAATGAGTGGTTATTTTCGGCGGGATCCCTGTCATGTCTAAGTGGGACCAAGAAAAGAAATCAAACTTTTTAACAAGAAATTGAATGAGTTTCTTCCTGAGTTCGGGGGTTAATCCCGTTCCCAGGTATACCTTTCAATCTAGAAGGCGTTCCATCAAAATAGCTTGCTCCAGATCCTCGACCGTTGATTTTGTTGCGTCCGATTCTTGGGGGGAAATGAAGGTTCGAGGGGTGAGAAAGTCCTCTTCATCATCCTCGGGGACCTATTTATCTTCTGAACCCTCCGAGGTGGAGCATATGGGCGCCGATGCCATGCCATGTACTGCGAACATTTCCTTTGCCGCGTGCTGCTCGTCGTACACCATTTTTACTCCATATCTCGTTGGGAACTTCAACATCTGGTGGAGAGTCGATGGTACTGCCCTTATGTCGTGTATCCATGGCCTTCCAAGCAGGGCGTTGTATCTCGTGTTACCCTCGATGACATGAAACTTGGTATCCTGAACTATACCTAACACATTGACTACGAGGATGATTTCCCCCTTCTTCATTTCGCTCGTCATGTTAAACCCACTGAGGGCTCTAGAATTGGGTACGATTTGGTCAAGCATCTCGAGATGCTCCACTACCCCAAATCTGATATAATGGCCGAGCTACCTAGATCCACGAGCACACACTTAATTTGAATGCTATTTAAGAGAAAAGAGATTACCAGTGCATCATTATGTGGTTGGGACAAGGCTTTGATATCTTCTTCTCTGAACACAACAGTTCCTTTAAGTATACAACTTTGAGTTCGTTCTTCCGTGGTGATGGGCACTTTAGCCTGTTTGAGCACGGGTTCTTGCGGGACATCAGTTTCTCCAATAATAACGTGAATGGCGTACTGAGGGTTTTTCTGGCCCATTCTTCCAGTTCTATTCTCTTTCCCGGAAATGGTTTTTGGCTGGATAATCGAGAAATTCTCGAAGATGCCCTTTGTTGATCATCGGACCGCTTCTTTTCGAGCGAAAGTTCTCCGCAGTTCGTGTCAGTCTTCTATCCGTACATTTCCATCTGTATGAGATCTTACATCGACATGTTCAGCATTGCGTGCGCCTTCATCGACAGGGATTTGCACTGGTGGCCCCTCAGGGTTTTGCGGTGGTACACCGGCACCTGAAGAAGTTGCACCGTTCTCTCCATAATTCTCAAGACCGTTGTTTTCATGTGCATTTACTTAGTTAGAAATTTTCTGACCTGAAATTGAAGATTCGTGGACAAGAAAAAGTGTAAAGAATAACTTGTGTTTTTAAAAAATCATCTCTAAAACAATCACTATTACTTTTAGCCCCACAGTGGGCACCAAACTGCTTACCATGAAAATGATAATTACAATTACATTTGATTTTGTGGTTCTATAAATACGTGATCTATTTTAATACCAGTTGTTTTGGCAATAGATTCTAAGGGATAAGTAAGAAAATGAGATAAGGGCGAAGGATAGTGAGATTATGCAAACCGAGCAATGGAGAGATGGGGTCTCGAGCTAGATCGAAATATGCCTCGAGGTCGAGGTCGAGAGCTTGACGGGGGGCGGTCGAAGATGTTTGATACGCTTAAATTACACTTAAATAAATAGTGTAAAGAGGTGGATGCCAAATATAATAATCCAACTAGGTTGGGGTCGAATCCCACAGGGAATAGGCGTGAAAAGATTATGTTAATAGTGTGAAGCTTAACTTCAACCGTAGTTCTATTCCGTTAGCTAAAAAGAGTTTTGTAATTGAGTGAAATAAAACCAAGTATAATTTGTAATATTGTAATTAATTTAATTAACGAAACCAAGGTTGTGTCCCCTTCAATAAAATGTAGTTTTAACAGTGTTAATGTGATATATTTCTAATGGAAGGTCCTTTGATATGCAAATGATTTCTAAATGACTACCCAATATTTCCAATAGTTGGGTAATATATCCTCTTTATGATTTTTCCAAATATAAAAGAGTCTCAATAAGAACAATCACTTTATGCCAAATAAAATCCACTTATTCCTAAGTGATTCTATTAAACAAGGTTTAACGCCTTGAGTTTTTGATATTTACTTCTACCAAACTCTAAGCCACTTTTCCAAGTAAAGAAAGAGTATAATGGCACTTGTTAATGTTGGCAACCACCAACAATAAATGAAGAATGAGAAATTATTATATATCAACCAACCATTATATATATATTCAGTGGTACACACCCATTAACATTACACCCATTTAGGGTCCACAACCTTAGTATTTAAAACTAGCCACCCATGCTAAAATATAAAAAGATAATAATATTCAATGTCATAGTACTTACAAAAGTGCAAGATTATTTTTTTTAAAGCTTCCAAAAGATGGAATATTCAATGCCTTGTATTATAGCTTCTTTTTCAGACAAGATGCCCCCACAAAACTCTAATAAATCTATTTATAGTGGGATACAAATCGGGGCCAAAATTGGACAATGATACCCCTGCAGACACATTATGAGACCGTTTATCTGTCGCAAAATAGGTATGTGGTCCGTATATTCTTCAATTCCATCGCAGATCTTCCGATTCCAGTTCCTGGTGTCGATCGCATAGCACTTATAAGGTTTGCATATCTATTATTCCCCTCGTGGTTTGTGGTCCGCATGTGAGTTCTGGGGTCCGCATTTGAATTATGCAGCCCGCAAATTTGTCTTCTTTTTGCTCTTTTGCGGCTTTTTGACTTCATTTCCATGTTTTCGGGTCCTCAAGCCTCATGTACTACAAAACACCAAAACTTTATAAGAATTAACGAGCAAATGCATTTAAAACGTGCTAAAACCTAAGTAACTGGTATTAAATGTGCCGAAATTCTATGGCACGTCAACACCCCCAACTTAAACTCTTGCTTTTTCTCAAGCAACTAAAACAACATTATCCTATCCTAGACTCTGACTGACGACATGAAACAGTAGTGGCCGTGGATGGTTTTAATTTTCACTGCATGTGATGTAATTTATTCACCCTTCTTGGACAACCATTATTATTTACAAAGAAGCTAATCAATCTGTGAACTTTGAGCCTCGACCAATTTGACAAAATGTTTCTCTCATCTAAGTGCACTTGCATTCGACTTCAAGAACTTAACTTCTGTTAAACTTTGCAGTTCATGTACCCTCACAAGAAAGAAGGTGCCCAAAATCACCACATTTACAGAGATAACACTGGGGACAGATTTACAAAGACACTCACTCTCACAAGGAATTTCAAGTGTTACAACACATCATGCCATAAGCTTGCTCTTATTTTACTTCGCTGCCTATTCAAAAGCATTTGATTGGAGATCCCATAAGGAATTTTTAAGCCTGTAATGTAGGTTTAGGGAAGGGTTGGATAAGTATTTGGGATATAAGTGACTATACCCTCCTTGAGCACTACTCACATTTGTCTCTCTTTTTGCACTTTGTTTCTTTTAAAACCTCATACCCTTCTAGTTATCGACACAGAACCACCTTGAATACCTCTCTAATTTATTCAAGACTCCACATCTATATACCTTTTTTTAATATTTTTTTTATACCACTACTTTTTGTATTTTTCTTGTGGAGCTTGAATAATTTCACATGAACACTTTGAGGTCTATGATCCTACACTCAATATACAACCTTACCAACCTCCAACTTGACACCGCACCCCCAACTTTGGCTTTTAGCCTCATTCTCAATGTTCAAGGAGGGACGAGTTCAAAAGAGGGAATTATCTTACAAAAGGGGAAAAGTTTGTAATGAGGTAGCTAAAGAAAAGGTTAAAGGCTCGAATGAGGTAACTAGTGATAACGTCTATGCAATGTTTAGCTTGAAAGGCTAAAGGAGTTTTTCAGATAACATAAATAATGCCTAAGGTTATCTCTCCAACCAAACGTAATTATCATTAGCATTGAAAGACCAACCGTGCAAGTTCTAGATGAAAGAAGTAAATAGAAGAATTATTTACACAAACACTAACATACATGGCACATGAACTGTTTGACTCAACATGGTTTTAGACCTCAAGTGAACATCAGGAAACTCAAAGCTATCATCATATGATAAGTACAATTCTGAGTAAACATAAAGTCAAAGAGCGAGCCTCATGTTCACAAATGACTAACCATAAAATCTTTTATATATATATATATATATATATATATATATATATACAACGGAAGGGTATAATTCATTTACCAACATACATGCTTGAAACTATACAATCACACCAAATAGGTCAAAACGTTTCATACTATTGTCCTGGTTCTACTATTACACCCTTAGAAAAGAACCCGACGAAGAAAAACCAAGGGTAATTCATTACTAACTACTAAGGAAGTTATGCATGCAACTATATATATATATATATATATATATATATATATATATATATATATATATATATATATATATAAAATTATATTTTTATATTTTTTTATTTTTATATACAACTATGTACACAAAGATCACAAAAATGGCTATCCCACCCCCAACTAAAGAGCATGCATTGTCCCCAATGCGTAAGAAATCTAAAACAGAATTGAGGGGATCCTTAGTGGCACACTAAGTGTTGTGGGAGTCTGAAGCATGATAGATTGCGGTGGGGTCACTCACTGATGCTGAAGCTGTGGCTGATGGGATCTCAGCCTGAGGAGTGACCTCCACGGATGGAGTAGGGATCTCCGACTGCCTTGATGATGGAGCGGGGGCCTAGGAGCTGCTAGGCTCGATTAATGATGGCTGAGTGGTCGATGGATGGGCTTTGGCGACCATGTCCTCTAGCGAGTGTGCAATTTCCTTCTCTACATCTGTTTCTTCTTTCTCCTGTGCAGCTGTAGTCGTGGCAACTTGCTTACCCTTGTCTTGAGGACCCTCATCCTCCTCTGACAGTGCATCTTCATTTGTCTCCTCATCATCTGTATCCCCTTCTTTGGACTCTTCAGTATGTCCGAAATCATCCTCAGAGGGAATGTCAATGGGTGCCAGGGGAGTTGGAGTCTGGGAGGTCCCAACAATCTACGGCTTGGGAGCTGCCATCAGTGTGGTGAAATCAAAGTCTAGTCCAGGAATGGACGTGCTAGCTCCCTGCTCTCCTTCCTCTGGCAGGAGCAAGGATACGTCAAACTCCAAGTTCTGCATCATTTGGAGCTCACCCTTCAGTGCATCTACATCTGTATGGAGCTTAGGTATGCCTCAAACCTCGCCCCATTAAACTTTCTCCAGCCGCACCTCAATTTTCTTCAGGCGATCCTCATAAGATTGACGTTGTTGTTGAAGCGCCATCACCGAGGATTTGACGGAAAGCAATGTCTGCTGAATAATGGTTGGGAGCTCATTCATCAGCCGGTCTACCTTAGCATTTGTGTGCTGAGCTAGGAGACCCAGCTTAGAAAAAGCTGGCAGCACGACCGGTGGCTGTGCAGCGGTGGCTTGTGCAGTCGCTGTGGATGCCACTGTGGCCTGAGGAGAGGCAAGTATCTGGGATTCTGGAATGTCTGTGTCTGCTGAGAGGGGGATCTGAATCTCTGTAGGAGCAGCAACTTCCTTTGACACTTTGTCACTTATACGCATGATATCGATATCCTTACGCGCTTTCACCGGCTTGTCATGGTGTAGCAATGGAGGCACTTCCACAGCATAACAGAGAGATGTGATCAAGCAGGGGAATGGAAGTGACGTGGCTTTCGCGCTGACCCCCAACTCTCGGAAAATAAACTCACCCATATCAATTCTTATACCCGTCATGATGCACGCAATTAGGAGTGCTTTCTCAATGTTGAAGTGATAAAGCTGAGCCTGTAGAGACACTCCCGTGTGATATCCTCTTTGTAAATCTTCTGGTTAGGGTCAATCCAGGATAGGGTTCCCTTTGCTATCACAAAATATATCCAAGCACGCTCGTTGTCTTTATTTGCTACTTTGGCCTCATACTCAGCTGTGCCCGGACTCCAGTCCTCAAAGTACAAGTCATTGATGGTGCCCTTATCACATAGCACCTGCTTTCGTCGAACCAGAACTATTTCTCTAAAGACCTTGTTTCTCTTGTGCTCAGCTGACCTTAAGGCCCCATATGATGCGTAAAATTCTCGCACAATGGTTTCATTATACTCCTTAGGGACCTCCGTGAAGAATTCCCACTTCCGCTCCTTGATGTTCTCTTGGATGTGAGGATAGGGTTCCTTCAACCCGTTCAGGATCAATTGGTTTTCTTCTAGGATCTTCCGCTTTGTAATCCCCTCTTTCTATAGACTCATGGAGCCTGTAACCCCAAGTCGGAGTTGTAGATCCTCCCCCTTTTTCCTTCTTGCCTCAGCTTGTAAGTCTACTAATGACAAGGTATCTAGTTGTGCCTCATCCTCATCAAACTGGGAGAAGTGCTAAGCAGCAGTGCGGGAGGTTTCCGGTCATGGACGTGTTGCCTGTTGTGCATGTTGGCCAGCAGTGGCCCTTTTCTGTCTACGAGCAGATGGGGATCCGTTGCTATAGCCATCTTTTGTGCCATTTCTGCAAAGAAACAGCGTGTGAGCGATAGGCGTAGCATAGCAAGCATAAGACTAAAAAAATTACAAAATAAATATAAGATGCGATGGCTTATATGGTCGCACAACAACTATGCGGACCGCAAACCCGTTGCATAATTACAATAGTCAGAAAAAATATCAGTTATGCGATCGCATAACCACTATGCGAATCACATATCCATCGCAAAACTGTGTACCTTAATTGGACCAAAAATATGCGATCGCAAAGCTTACCGCAAAGCAGGGTTTACGATCGCAAACATGCTGCATAATGTCCCTTTGACAAACCCATCAACGGACCAGGTTTGCTATGGCTTTGCGAGCCGCATAACGGTTTTGCGATTGCAAAAGCCTCTGCATTATTGCACTACACAAGGTCACCTAGGGTTACATTTGTGGTGACTTTGCTGGCCGCAAATCATTTATGCAGGCCACAAAAAGTCATCTTTCCCATAATTCAAACCTACTCCTAACAAGAATTTACAACCTGCATCATGTTCACAGACCCCCTACCCAACATTTTTATCTTTAATTCAGCACTTAGGGGTCTACAAAAGACAAAAACAACACAAAAGAAACAAAGAAAGAAAAAAAAACAACACAAAAAAGAAGTAACATAAATGGAAAGGGGATAAAGTACATACCAGATGTAGAAAACAAGTAGAAGAAAATGATTTGTGAGATATAATTGCACTTGGTTTTGTTTGATCGATCCTTGTTCTTACTTCAAAATCCGATCTAGCCTTACTCTGTTTTTTGTTTGTTTTTGTTTTGTTTGTCTTGTGCGAGTGTGAGTGCTTGTGTGGAAGTGAGTTAGGTTGTGCGAAGAAGGTTAGGGCTTTTTACCTGGCAAGGATGCGGTGGACAAGTGACCGCATAACACGTTATGCGACCGCATGAGTGTTATGCGGTAGTTTTAAGATAGGTCTAATTACCTCGTAGATGCAAAGCATTATGCGGTCTCATAAGTGATATGCTGACCACATAATGTGATTTTTCACCACATCATTTTAGCAAATTCTTCTCAACTTCCTGTCCAGGTTTGCGACCACTATGCGGTCCGCATAGTCATTATGCGACCGCATAGTTGCAGCAAACTCCCTTGAGTGACTTTTCTTCCATTTCTTCAATATGTTCACCCTGTTTTATGATATTTTGAACCACCTGCACTCTAACAAACACGTCAACTTTCTCAATCTAATCTACATAACAAAAAAATAAAAATAAGGAACAAAAAAATGTTAGCGCACATGGGTTGCCTCCCACGAAGCACTTGATTTAACGTCGCGACACGACGAAGTTGGCCCCTTTTTGGGATTACTCAGTGATGGGGGATGGACCATCTTTGGGAGAAAATTGATCCACCAAATGCTTGTCTCCAGTTGTGCCCAAGTAGTGCTTAACCCGCTGGCCATTCACATTGAAAGTTCGGAGTACATCCTCCGACTCTAATTTAACAATTCCAAATGGAGACACATTAACCACTTTGAACAGGCCAGACCATTTAGATTTGAGTTTGCCCGGGAATAACTTGAGTCTTGAATTGAAAAGCAAGACTAAGTCACCCGATTTGAACTCCAGCTTCAAGATCTTCTTGTCATGGACAAACTTCATTCTTTCCTTATACACGGCTGCACTCTCATAGGCATGGAAATGGAATTCTTCCATTTCGTTGAGTTGTGTCAATCTCAGATTAACAGCCTCGGCCCAGTCAAGGTTCAACTTTTTCAAAGCCCACATGGCCTTGTGTTCCATCTCCACGTGTACATGACATGCCTTTCCAAAGACTAACTGGTATGGTGAAGTTCCAAGAGGAGTCTTGAACACTGTGCGATAGGCCCACAACGCATCATCTAGCTTTCGTGACCAGTCAGTCCTGTTTGCATTGACATTTTTGGATAGAATGTTCTTAATCTCCATGTTGGAGACTTCAACTTGGAAACTCGACTGAGGATGATAAGGTGTGTCCACCTTGTGCTTTACACCATATTTCTCGAGTATCCCGGTGAAAGCCTTGTTGCAGAAATGAGAGCCACCATCGCTAAGAATGGCTCTAGGAGTGCCAAACTGTGTGAATATGCTTTTCTTTAAAAATGTGATCACACTCCTCGCCTCATTTTTGGCAAAGCGATTGCCTCAACCTACTTGGACACATAGTCCACTGCCACTAGGATATACTTCATGCCATAAGAGCTCACAAAGGGACCCATAAAATTGATCCTCCACACGTCGAAGATTTTGACATCCATCACAAAATTCATGGGCATCTCCTTCCTCTTAGAGATTGACCCTTGCCTTTAACATTGATCACAAACTTTGACCATTTGATTCACGCCGTAGATCGACAACCAATAATAGCAATAGTCAAGTACCTTTGCTGCCGTTCGATTTCCTCCATGATGACCTCCTAGTGGCGAGTCATGGCATGGCTTGATAATTGGCATAACCTCATCTTCTGGAACACACCGCCGAATTATGTTGTCAACAAAAATGCGAAACAAGAAGGGCTCCTCCCAATAATATTGCCTACATTCCCGCAAGAACTTCTTCTTTTGATAAGTCTCCAATCCATCAGGAATGAGGTCCCTAACCAAATAGTTAGCAATATCGGCATACTAACGGGCGGATGAATAAGACAATGCCAATATGTGATCATCTTGAAAAGCATCATTGATGTCAACGTTCTCCTTTGGTCTTCTTTCTTCCTCAAGCCTAGACAAATGATCCACAACTTGATTTTCTGTGCCCTTGCGATCCTTGACCTCAAAGTTAAATTCTTGCAATAATAGGACCCATCAAATTAATCATGGCTTGGCATCATTCTTCGCCATAAGATAGCGAAGAGCATCATAATCCGTGTAGATTAGCACCTTGGACCCCAACAAATAGGCTCGAAATTTCTCAAAGGCATAGACAATGGCAAGAAGTTCTTGCTCAGTCACAGTATAATTCATTTGAGCACCATTGAGCGTCTTGTTTGCGTAGTAGATATGATGAATAAATTTGGTATGCCTTTGACCAAGCACCGCTCCAATAGCTACACCACTGGCGTCACACATGAGTTCAAATGGAAGGGGCAAATCCGGTGTGACAATAATAGGTGCCGCGGTGAGCTTCTCTTTCAATTCTTCAAATGCCTTAAGGCACTTCTCATCAAACACAAACTTGGCATATTTTCAAGGAGCATGCACATGGGATTTGCAATTTTTGAAAAGTCCTTGATAAAACGCCTATAGAAGCCGGCGTGCCCCAAAAAGCTTCGGACACCTTTCACTGAAGTTGGTGGAGGGAGTTTGGAGATTATTTCAATTTTGGCTCGGTCAACCTCTATGCCATGTTTAGAAATTTTATGGCCCAAGACAATGCCCTCATCCACCATGAACTGGTATTTCTCCCAATTAAGCAAGGTTTGTTTCCTCACACCTTTTGAGCACTTTCCTACGGTTGTCAAGATAATGCTCAAAGGAGTCACCCACTACCGAGAAGTCATTCATGAACACTTCTAAGAAATCCTCCACCATGTCCGAGAATATAGACATCATGCATCGTTGGAAAGTAGCCGAAGCGTTGCAAAGCCCAAACAACATCCGGCTAAAAGCAAAGGTCCCATATGGGCACGTGAAAGTTGTTTTCTCTTGATCCTCCAATGCAATGCTGATTTGTTTGTAGCTAGAATATCCGTCAAGGAAGCAATAAAATGATCTTCCCGCTAGCCGATCAAGAATTTGATCAATAAAAGGCATAGGAAAATGGTCTTTGCATGTGACACTGTTAAGCTTCCAGTAGTCCACACACTCTCCACCCAGTTACAGTCCTTTTCGGGATGAGCTCGTTCTTTTCATTGTGGATCATGGTCATGCCTCCCTTCTTCGGCACACATTGCACTGGGCTCACCCAAGAACTATCTACGATGGGATAGACTACCCCAGCATCAAACCACTTGATAATTTCCTTCCTTACCACCTCTTGCATTGATGGGTTCAATATCCTCTATTGCTCCACATTAGGATTTCTTCCTTGCTCCAATTGGATTTTGTGCTCACAAATTCCGGCGGGAATTCCTCGGATGTCCGCTATTGTCCACCCAATGGCTTGCCGGTGTTCCCTCAGGACATTTAACAATTGAACTACTTGCACATCATCCAACAAAAAAGAAACAATTATGGGTAAAGTATCATTTGAGCCAAGAAATTTATACCTCAAATGTGGTGGAAGTGGCTTTAGCTCGAGTTGTGGCGGATCAATGATGGAAGGCTTTGCGGGGGGAGTTTCTCTATTCTCTAAATCAAGAGAGATCTTCTTTGGTGCATAAGTGTAGGACCTACGTCCTTCTAATGCATTCACATCTTCCACATACCCCTTCATGTCCTCACCATCAAAATTTACCAATATTGCCGCTAAGGCCTCAAAGGCATTCTTCTTCCATATTCATATCACTTGCATCCTCCGTCTCATCAATAACATCAATGACAAAGATCCCTTCATATGCATGCGGCAACTTCATACCTTTATTTGCTTGGGAAGTGACCTCTTCATCATTAACTCGAAACTTGATTTCATTTCGTTTCGAATTGATAAATGCTCTTCCAATGGCAAGGAATGGCCTCCCCAATATGATAGGAATTTCTTTGTCAACATCACAATCAAAGATCACAAAATCAGCCGAGAGAAGGAACTTTCCCACTTTCACTAGGATATCATCAACAATTCCCACGGGTCTCTTGATTGAACGATCGGACATTTGCAATCTCATACTTGTGGGTCTTGGCAAGCCTAGCCCTGCTTGCTTGTAAATAGCAAGAGGCATCAATTTAATACTAGTCCCATTATCACAAAGTTCCCTTGCAAAATCTCTCAAGCCAGTAGTACATGGGATGGTGAATGCTCCCGGGTCTTCTTTCTTCTCGACGGTTGTTGTTGAGATAATAGAGCTAACTCGGTGAGTCACACTCACCACTTCATTCTTGGTATATCTCTTCTTAGATCAAGTCCTTTAAGTATTTAGAAAATCCCGACATCTCTTGGAAGGCTTACAAGAATGGAATGTTCACCGACAATTGCTTTAGAAGGTCATATAACTTCTCTAACTTTCTATCATCTACCCTTATAACAAGCCTTTGAGGTAATGAAGGAGTAGGTCGAGGAATTGGTGGCAGAGCTTTTGGGGCTTCTTTAACCTTTTCCTTTACCTCATCATGGCGTGCTTTTTGTACTTTCACCTCTTGAGGGAGATTCTCAACTTCAACAACAATCTTCATTTCAACTCGTGCCTCAACTTCTTGCTCAATATCATCTACTTCAACCACTTGTTCATTTTCTCCTTGAAGTACCTTCCCGCTTCGCATGGTGATGGCCATGCAATGAGATGTTGGCCCACTCCCATTGCCTTTAGGGTTGGAAATGGTATCACTTGGGAGTGTACTCTTTAGCTTAGGATTTATTCTCTTGAAAAATCTCGCATTTGCATTTCAAGCTTTTGAATGGAAGCGGTGTGTGACCCCTTAAGTTCAGACATGTTTTTCATTATAATGTCGCATGTTTCTTGATTTTGCAAAATCCATTCAAGCATTCCTTCCAACTTGGATTCACATGAAGAACCCTCCTTGTAGTGCGAGGAGTTAGAATATTTCCCCTTTGGTAGAACATAGGGGTTGGAGCTCCGGTTGTCATAATTGTTGTTGTTATTGCTCCAATTTCCTTGAATCGACCCACATTGATCACGCCAATTTTGATGGCCTTGCCCTTGCGGTTTTGGCCTCCATTGATTTTCTTGGCGGTAACCACCTTGAGAATTATGAACATAGTTTGCTTCTTCAAACTCTTGATTCCCCATGGGTTGCATGTCTTCCGCAACATTTAGCTTCCTTGTCTGACTTTCTGTGAACATCTTGGTTAGCACATCAACATTTGTGGAAACCTGGAAATCAATTGGTCTCTCTTGGTTTTCTTTGATCATGTTGGTTAGAGAGGGAGTACCATATGCAATTCCACCTGAGGTATCTTCAGAGTGCCAATCTTGGTTGTGCTTGGCCATTTTACCAAGAATCTGTGTAATCATGTGGAACTTTTTGTCCATGAAAGATCCGTCTGCTGCATTTTTAGCTATGGACTAAGACAGTGGATCCAGACCCATGTAAACTTTCTCCATCAAAATAGTATCCAGAAATCCATGGTTCGGTGACCTCACTAAGTACAACTTGAATCGGTCCCATGCCTCATGTAAGTGTTCTCCTGGTAGTTTTTTTAAGAAGATGATTTTATCTCTAAGCTCAGACTTCTTGCTCTGTGGGAACCACTTGGACAAGAAGGCTTGGACAAGTTCGGGCCAAGAAGTGATAGACTGAGGAGGTAGATTTTGAATCCATTTTCTCTTCTCCTGCTAATGATTATTTGAACACCCGCAGTCTCAGGGCATCGTCTGTCACATTGTTCTGTTTATGCATGGCGCACACACCCAAGAAATTCCTAAGGTGTTGCGTTGGATCATCATCTGTGGAGTTCCTGAATAATCCTTCTGCCTTAAGCATCAGGATTAACTCGTGTTCTACTTTGAATGTAGCAGCTTCAACCCGCGGAGGGAGAGTGGCGTTGGTATCATCAATGTATTCCTCAATATCCGCAACGGGATTTTCCTCCTCATCATAATCAACAATTCTTACCTAGCACACCAAGCAAATCAAGCAAATTGTGATGGAATAGAAAAAGATGTAAAGTAGAGTGCACACTAGTTAGTAATTTCAAGACCGTACTCCCTAGCTACGGCGCCAGAATTTGATACGCTCAAATTACACTTAAATAAATAGTGTAAGGCGGTCGATGTCAAATATAATAACCCAACAAGGTTGGGGTGGAATCCCACAGGGAATATGCGCGAAAAGATTACTTGAATAGTGTGAAGCTTAACTTGAATCGTAGTTCTATTCCGTTACCTAAAAAGAGTTTAGTAATTGAGTGAAATGAAACCAACTATAATTTGTAAGATTGTAATTAATATAATTAACAAAACCAAGGTTGTGTCCCCTTCAATGAAATATAATGCTATCAGTGTTAATATGATATATTTCTAATGGAAGGTCCTTTGATATGCAAATGATTTCTAAATGACTACCCAATATTTTCCAATAGTTGGGTAATATATCATATTCATGATTTTTCCAAATATAAAAGAGTTGCAATTAATAAAAATCACTTAATGCCAAATAAAATCCACTTATTCCTAAGTGATTCTATTAAACAAGGTTTAACGCCTTGAGTTTTTGATATTTACTTGTTAAAGAAAGAGTATAATGGCACTTGTTAATTTTTTCAACCACTAACAATAAATGAAGAATGAGAAATAAATATATATCAACCAACCATTATATATATATTCAATGGTAACCACCCATTTAGGGTCCACAACCTTAGTATTTAAAACTAGCCACACATGCTAAAATATAAAAAGATAATAATATTTGATGTCATAATGCTTACAAAAGTGCAAGATTCTTCACTCTAAAGCTTCCAAAAGATTGACTATTCAATGCCTTGTATTGTAGCTTCTTTTTCAGACAAGATGCCCCCACAAAATCCTAATAAATATATTTATAGTGGGCTAAAAATCGGGGCCAAAATTGGATAAGAATACCCCTGCAGACACATTATGCGACCGCATATCTGTCGCAAAACAGGTATACGGTCCGCATATATGTCGCAAAATAGGTATGCGGTCCGCATATTCTTCAATTCCATCACAAATCTTCCGATTCTAATTCCAGGTGTCGATCGCATAGCAGTTATGCAGTCGCCATATCTATTATGCGATCGCATTTTCCATCGCAAATTTGTGAGGCTCTAACTATTCTGGAATTCTGCGGTCTGTTATACGGCCCGCAAACTTGTTATGCAGTCGCATAATGGACCGCATAATTTTCATTCGATTTGGCCATTTGGATTGTTCTACTCTGTGGTTGCCCCTCGTGGTTTGCGGTCCGCATGTGAGTTTCGCGTTTCGAATTTGAATTATGCGGCCCGCAAACTTGTCTTCTTTTTGCTCTTTTGTGGATTTTTGACTTCATTTCCATGTTTTCGGGTCCTCAAGCCTCATGTACTGCAAAATACCAAAACTTCATAAGAATTACTGAGCAAATGCATTTAAAACGAGCTAAAACCTAAGTAATTCGTATTATATGTGTCGAAATTATATGGCACATCAACGGTACAACAGTATAGAAGGCTTCGAATATGGCCTATTTAAGATCAATAATGAGTAATAAATGAAGAACAATTGATGAACACAATAAATGAGAAGCAATAAATCAATGGAGCAATTGTAAAGAATGTTTTGAGTTTAAAGAGCAGAGAATGTTCTTATTCTTGTATTGAATAACGTATATCTTACAAAAAAATGACAAGGGTCTCCTTTATATAGGAGGGAAATCCCCAATATAGTACATGTGCAATTATTACAAAAAAATGTAGCTGGTACAGCTATTTAATATCGCGGTACGAACTTGTACTATTCTAGCAGACTTGATCAGCTTTAACAACGTGCCTTTTGGAACTTCCCGCTTTACCACGATGGTCTTCGATCTTTTACCCTCCCTCGAGGTGTTTTTGTTCCTCGGGATACATCCTTGAGGAATGCACCTCGGGGTTGAAATTCGGATTCTGCTTCGATACAATCGAGGTCGAGGCTCGGAATGCTGTAGAAGCCTCAAAATCGGCCTTCCCCAGTTTTATCGTATACAAAGATCATGACCTTTGTTATGCTGGGATTACCGAGGTTAGAATGGAGGATTCACTTGGTTACACCCCTAGTGCGGTGATTTCATTTCTAAAAGCTCAACAGACGGTTGAGAAGTGATGTTAGGCGTATCTTGCTTTTGTGAGAGAAGTCCATGCTAATATTCTTACTATTATGTCAAATCCTATAGTGACAGAGTTTCCAGACGTGTTTCTTATTGACCTGCCAGAGATGCCACCCGATAGATATATTGATTTTAGTATTTATTTGATGTTGGGAACTTAACGCATATCTATTGCACCGTATCGCATGGCTCCAGCTAAGTTGAACGAGCAGTTGCATAAGTTGTTGGATAAGGGGTTTATCAAGTCGAGTGTTTCTCCTTGGGGTGCACTGGTGTTATTTTGTGAAGAATAATGATGGTATCATGAAGATGTATATTGATTACAGGCAGTTGAACATGGTTACCAACATGAACAAGTATCCACTACCTCACATTGATGACTTGTTTGATCTATTCAGGGTGCTAATATGTAACACCCTTAATTTTATAAATAAATTATGTGTATTTAAGTGATCTTTTTTTTTTTTTTCTAATATTTATCACTTTTCTTAAATTTAATTTTTCTACATTTTTCGATTAATAAGAAGGGGGTATGAAAAAAAAAGACTTATTATATCGTATTGGATCATCAAAAAAAAAATTTGACCCATTTGATAAAGATAATATCTGTCTTCTACCCATTTGGGAGATAAACCCTTTATTAGCAAAATCTCTTTCTCTCTCTCATAAGAATTTCTTCCTTCTAGCCCTTTTACTGAAGAAGTCTCAATCCACACAAGTACCATTCTTCCACTACCATCAAGATCACATTTGGTTAGATAAAGATTTTAGTCTTTATCTTTTGAATATATGTTGGAATGTTATCTTCAAGAAACAAGATGGGTTAAGCTTATTGAAAACCATAAGTTTGGATTTTTGGAGAAACTCTCTCCAACTTGTGATAAGATTCTTGTTCAACATATTTTGGTAAAACCTTTAAGTTTGTTGTTAGAGAATTTGAGATTTTGAAAGCAAGAGATTTAATCTCGTTTTTAGACTGGGCAGCAGTTAGTATTTAGAGTGTAACGTTTTCTCTAAAACTCGGATTGTAGTGCTTCAAAATTCTGTAGAAATATAAGACTTATATCTACAATTATTACGAAGGTCGAAATTTCCAGTTCTGCTATCTACTATGTCAAAGGGGGTCGAAATATAGAGGAGAGTTGCTGCCAGATTTTTATTAAAATAATTTTGACCCATTTGGTACCCCTTTCGATATTCATCATGATTTGGTTAAAACATCTTTCAATTTCTAACCTTCAGCGAGTGTTGAGTACATTTTAAGGTACAAGAGACATTCATTCAATCTAAGTAGCACACCTTAGGAAAATCACTATTTTCTTGGCTTAGAAGATCTTAAATCCCTTAATGTCGTTTGAGATTTAGAAACACTAAAACTCCAAGGTTTGCACATAAACTTGAGTGTTTCTTTCAATTTAATTTGTTGAGATATTGTAAGGGCTTAAGTTTTGGCGAAATTTTACATTACTTTAAATTTGTTGTGATATTGACGTGGTTATTACTTTACTAGTTTACTTATTTTGTTGCTTGATAAAGAATATCTTGAGGCATTTTGATTTATTAGTGGTCATTGAGGGTATACTTTTGAAATTGAGTTATAAAATATGTTAAAAATCATATGAGTGTCATGTGAAGTATTTTGAAAGATAATTTAACTCGCCTAGATATACGGATTGCTTGAGCATCATTGCATTCTTGTTGGGATTTTGTCCCTCTTGTAATAGTAACTTTGTAACTTATATTGGCATGCCTTTTGTTTTTATCTAGACCCATCTTGACTTTGGATTCACATTCCATCTTAATCATGGACTTTGTGCATTTTTAGTATGGACGGAAAAGCCGCTTTCAATATGGCTCTTGATTCTCTCGATAATTGGGTGACGATCCTACGTGATCTAGGACTCCGGTTCTTATTTTTATTTGAGTTTTCTTTGGTGTAATTACATGACGCATGTGTTGGGAGAATCAACTAATCGATGGAATTTTTTGAATTATAGTTGAGAATCTTCTAGACATTTGAGATTTTGAGTAATGGTATCCTGAACTATTTTATGATTTGATAGTTAGCCCTCTTGAGATGATTGTACCTTCATTAAGTAGTTGATGTTGGTTTTAATAAGCTCATATCTAGAATTTATTCCTTGTATGCTTTTTGGAGTTTACCTTTCTTTTATTATGAAAAGTTAGTTAAGTTTATTGCCACTAAGCTTTATGCTTAGTGATAGTTTGTTACTATCGTAGGTGATTTGCCGGGAAATGCTCGAGGATACCATTTGAAGTAGACTCTTTGAAATCTTAGATGAAGATCACATTTGCATAAGCATGTTTATTCTTTTTGTATACTTTTGGGGGTATTGCATGATCCATACGGTACACTTAAATATGCATTCTTGAATGAATATTGGGTTATGACACTATTATTTTCTTAACTTAATCTTGGTTAATGATTTTATTATTTTGGTAGTTTTTATCTCCAGCCTTGTAATTTATCAAATTTGGTACTTGAATTGAATTTGGAAGAATTTTTTGAAGACTTAACTAGCTTGAATTTGATTTAGGGTTGGATTTTATGATTAGTTTGAGTCTTGAATGGTGTATGAAAAAGATATTCTTCTACTAATATTTGATAAATTTAAAGTGCTAATTTAACTTAAATAGATGTTGCAATTTTTTGTTTTTTTTATAGTTGTATCTTGAAATTTTAAAGAAACTTTTATGAGATTTTGCTATGTTAAGATGTCATACGTTGAAGGTTATTCATGGGCATATTTTATTCTATTTTTTTTTTGTTGCCAGTTTATTTTGTTAAAAGAATGTTTAAATTTATAAGTATTACTTTAATGTTTATAAGTGACATGATCCTAGGGGGTTGCTACAAGTTTTGGTATCAGAGCCTAGGTTTGTGATTCTTGAATTTTTGTTGTGATTGTACCTAGTGTTTGTTGTTATTTTCTTTCTTTAAAATAACTTGGAGATTATAACTTCTTGCATACTTTTTTAATGTAATTTGGTGTATTTGTTGTGCATATGCATCATGTACATTTCCTTAATGCAGTGTGATCTTATCATTTATATGGATTTTAATAAGGCTTCCTCTTTGAATAGAGCTATTTAATCCATTGATGAAAGTCAGGCCCATTATATTGCTTCACCTAACCTCCAGGAAGGAGATGAGGAACCATTTCCTAACCTAAATCATCATCGTGTTAGTGAATTTCAAGTGGGAAACAATCCAAGAGCAACAGATCATAGTTGTAAGGCCCCGAGTAATTTGGCTAAGTAATTTAAAATTTCGTGGTGTCAGGTAGGCTAATTATAATCTTTTATGTGCTATCAATATGATGAACATCAATAGAATATGATAATAAATGTATAATTCATAAGTAATGTGGGGTCCAAGGAGAGGCCTAAGTCTAAGCCAAGTTGGAAAAATTACATAATAGGCTAAAATTTCAAATGAGTTTGCACAAGTCCACACTTTGGACGAGGATATCTAAATATATATAAGGTGTTATGTGATGAGTAACCTATCAAATGAAATATCTTCGTGTCTAATTTCCAACGATTTAAACCGTTCATCATTTGGACATTCCTACACAATGTATTGATCAAATTACCAAAGGTTAGCATAATGCAATTCTGAGACCATTATGCGATCACAGAAGTGGTTATGCGACCGCAAAATGGTCGCAAACCTGTCCAGTGCAGCCCATTTATGGGTACCGATTCCACGATCCATTATGTGACCCACATACATGTTTTGTGGTCCATTATGAGACTGCAGACCCGATTTCAGAGGCTTCTTATTCCTATTTTCATAACCCGACTCCATTTTGATAAATAGGCTTTGAGTCTTCATTTTGGGATATTTTCTACTGAATCTAGAGAGAGGTGAGAGAATTTTAGAGAGGGAATGAAGAACCTAACATCCTAATTATCCAATCTTGCACAAATTCTCAAGAATCAAGGAAGCTAATCTCTATCTCACTATCCTTCCCGGTAAGTCCTACTTCTATGCTTTCATATAAGAGATTATGAGTTAAAAAAAATATATTGTGGGGTTAGAAATGAGCCATGGATGTGACACTAAGCTATAGTATGTGGGATTACTGATCTACTTTTGGTTGTTCTTGTTGAAATTTGTTGAGGGAAGAAGGAATTTCATTGTTGACCCTTGTAGGCTATTTCACATGTTAGGTGTTTGATGAAATTCCTAAGAGAGTTAGACCATGGGAAATCTTTCTAATTATTAATCAATTTTTGCTACCTTCCTATATATTATTATCACTAGAGGTGTTGGTGCATCGTAGTAACTTAAGGAAAGCTCAACCAAGTATGTTGGCAAAAATTTCTCTCTTGGAATTAAATTCCATAATATTTTCCGTAAGTTTAACTTTGACCGACTCAAAATCCCTAATTTCTATGTTCCGGGTTATCCCATATAAACTCATAAACTTGATCATTCTAAACGAGCCTTATACTAAACGATGACCGTTTAAAGTATGGGTTTCTTAGTAACATGGTATGGCTTTGAGTTGTGGTTTAAATGAAAACTGGTATACCGATTAGGTGAGGAAATCTCGATATGTTTAATACTCCTAACCGCTTGTATGCGTACTAAATGTCTTGATTGAGTGTGTCTAGTGGTTGATAAACTATAAAGATGTTTGAAAATAAATTTAATGAACTGGGGAAATAGAGTATGGACAAGAATCGTAAGTGTGCCTAGTGATGCCTATGAAATAAGGAAATATATGAACGGATTACGAAATGAGCCTCGACTCAATTGTCCTAAAATGACTTCTAAGATTAAAATATGATTAGAAGCTCTATTGAGGTATGTATGGCTAACTCTCTTCTTCTTAGAATCAAACTCTTTGTGTCCGAATAAGTGGTGTAAGTTCCGACTTGATCATACTAGAATTGATTGCCTTAATTTGTTGAGATAAAATATTTATGCTCCGTAATTGTTCTAAATGTTTACCGTGTAATCATACTATTTGAGAACGTGCTATGATTTCCAAGCTCTTTCCCTTAATGTTTGCAATTCCTTAAGTGATAGATATTTAAATATGATTGATATTGTTATTAGAACTTATAAAAAGGGGAAATATTTGAATTGAAAATGAAAAAAGTGTCTGTATACAGCTAAAATCGGAGAGCTCGATTTCATGGCCACTTCGATGAAGATGAAGGGTCGAAGGCCCGAGATCGGCATCGACGGGCGCATCGAGGATCCTCAACCTCGAGGCGGCAAAAACACAGGGTCAATATGAAAAGGCAGGAAATTCGCAAGAGGCACGTGGTTAAAGCTGACAAAGTACACAAGATAGTACACGCCCGTACCGTGGCATTAAATGGTTGTACCAGCCTTTTATCTTTACATTAAATAGCTGTACCAACTATATTTCTTTGTAATGATTACACATGTACTATGTTGGGATTCCCCTTCTTATATAAAGGGGACCCTTGTCACTTTGTAACACACATGATATTCAATAGAAGAACAACAACATCCTCTGCTCCCTAACTTAAACATTCTCTACAATTATTCCATTGGTTTATTGCTTCCATTTATTGTGTTTCATTTATAGTTCTTCATTTATTGCTTATTATTGATCATAAAGATACCACATTCGAGGCCCGTTAAGCAGTTAATCACTCACCGATCGCTCTCCATCAAGCTCTTGAGCTCGACCAGGTCCTGTTTCGATCAACTCGAGACCCCGTCCCTCAACAGCTCGATCTGCATATCTCTACTTCCCTTTATCATTATTGCAGTTTCTTCACCTACATTTAGAATTTATTGACTAACAGTTGGTATTAAAATAAATCACATATTTTTAGAACCACACAATCAAATTTAATTGTAATTACCATTTTCACGTTAAACAGTTTGGCACCCACCATGGGGCCAAAAATAATAGTGATTGTTTTAGTACTGGTTTTCGAAAAGCACAAGTGATTCTTCACACTTTTTCTTGCCCAAGAATCTTCAATTTCAGGTCAGAAAATGTCGAACTCAGTGAACGCACGTGAAAACAACGGTCCTGAGGACCACGGATAAAATGACGCAGCTGCTTTAGGTACAGGTATGCCACCATAAAACCCTGAGGGGGCACCGGTGCAAATTCCTGTCGATGAAGGTTCATGCAACGCCCAACATGTCGATGTGAACTCTTATGCAGACGAAAGCATTCAGAAGGAGACATGCGTGAAGCACAAGGAACCCCTGCTCAAAGGGAAATGGAGGTTAGCCTTCATGTTATTTTTGAAATGTTGCAGGCACAATAGGTGGCTATTGCTCAGCTACAAATCCATCAGAGAACCCTGAGCACAGCGCCACCGGGTACGAATCCTCGAGTCGAATAGGTACCAAAAAGATCAAGCAATAATGGGTTAGAAGCCGACCCCGCCATTATGAAAATGCTCGAAAACCTAGTAAAAAGGAATGAATCAGGTGAAAATAAGATAGAGGCTAATGACAAAAAAATGGAAACCTACAACTCGAGGGTTGATCAGATCCCAGGCGCACCCCCGATCCTAAAAGGTGTAGATTCAAAAAAAGTTCGTGCAAAAGCCATTTTCGTCAAGTACAGCTCCGATACCTATCCCGATGAAATTCAGAATGCCCGATCTCCCAATGTATAGTGAAATTTTGGACCCCAATAAGCACATCACTGCCTACACTTGTGCTGTGAAAGGCAACGACCTGAGAGACGAAGAGATTGAATCTGTTCTATTGAAAAAATTCGGAGAAACACTATCCAAAGTGGCCATGATGTGGTATCATAACCTTCCCCCGAACTCCATAGATTCATTTTCCATGATTGAGGACTCCTTTGTGAAAGCACATGCTGGTGCCATTAAGGTCGCTACAAGAAAATCTGATGTTCTCAAAATCAAGCAAAGGGAGAATGAGATGTTAAAGGAGTTCATGTCCTTCTTTCAACTGGAACGAATGGAATTACCACCGGTCTCCGATGATTAGGCGGTGCAAGCCTTTACTCAGGGCTTGAATGAGCGAAGCTCGATACCTTCAAAATAGCTGAAGCATAATTTAATCTAGTACCTCGCCATAGTTTGGGCGGATGTACACAATAGGTACCAGAAGAAGATCAGGGTCGAGGACGACCAGTTGGAAGCCCCCTCGGGCTCGGTGTCTCTTAACATAGTTCTAGCAAAGGAATCGAGACTTCTAGAAAGAGATCCAAGGCTAAAAAAAGAAATATATCAACCATACTTAGAGAATCGGAGAAACATCCCGAGACAGAACGTGCATCGAAGTGACCCAATGATGGACCGAGGAATGAATCCTTGGGGACTCGTGAGCAAAGCGGGGTTCGACAGGCATGCAGGGCCAGTAGAGGAACCCCGGCTATCTAAATACAACTTCAACATTGATGTTTCAGACATCGTATCGGTCATTAGAAAAATTAGGGGCACCAGGTGGCCGTGAACCGTGTTATCAGATCCTTCACAAAGGAACCCCAACTTGATATGTGAATATCACGATACCCAAGGTCATAGGACCGAAGATTGCAGACAACTTTGAGAAGAGGTGGCCCGACTGATCAGGAAAGGGTATCTTCGAGAATTCTACAACGACCGAGCTAAAAATCAATTTCGGGAAAGAGAGGCAAACAAGAAAAATGAAGCAGAAGAACCACGGCATGTCATCCACATGATTATTGGTGGGGTCGACGTCCCTCAGGACCCATTTTTAAGCAAATGAAAGTATCTACCACCAGGGAAAGGCGAACTCGGAGCTACATACTTGAAGACGCCCTTTCATTCAGCGAAGAATACATCGAGACCTTGTCTAAACCTTGCAATGACGCACTAGTAATTTCCTTTCTGTTCAATAAATTTTAAATTAAATGTGTGCTTGTGGATCTAGGTAGCTCGACCAACATAATTCGGTCGAGGGTGGTAGAGCAACTCGGGTTGCTCGACCAGATAATACTCACCTCTCGAGTCCTCAATGGGTTCAACATGGAAAGCGAAACAACGAAAGGAGAAATCATCCTTCCGGTCAACATGGTCGGTAAGATTCAGGACACCAAGTTTCATGCCATCGAAGGTGACATGAGGTACAACGAATTTCTTGGAAGACCATGGATCCATAATATGAGGGCGGTTCCGTCAACTCTTCACCAAATGATGAAGTTCCCTACGAAGGATGGAGTAAAAATAGTATACGGAGAGAAACACGCAGCAAAAGAGATGTTCGCCGTGCACGACGTGGCACCGACACCTCCTACATCGAAGGTGACAAAAAAGAAGCAAACAACCAAGTAACAGTCAGAAACTACATCCTCGTAGGAACAAACAACGGACTGTGCCGCGTCCTCGGAACTGATAACCAAAGCGTATCAAGGCTCGAGCACCACCACAGCTAAGGTACAACGCTATCCCTTTTCCTTTCACACTATACGCTAACCTTTTTGCAGGTGTTCGATTGAAAGAAGTCAAAAGAACCCCCAGCTCTAAGGCCTTAGGTTTGAAAGCATGTATTGCACTCTTTGTCCCTCACATCGGATTTTATTCCAAAAGGGTTTCATCGGCGAGGTTTTTAACGAGGCAACATCCATATGCTACCTAAGGAGAACTCACCAAGTATCCAAGTATTCTCTTAGATCAACCTCGAATACTGAGGGGCATCCCCCCAGGAGATCATTGAAATATGCCAAAAAGGGTCTTGACAGGAAAATGATGCATCGGATCAAACGGTCGAATGAACCGTATCCGCATAGAATAATCGAACCCTTGATGGGAAAAAATTGTATACTTGTACCACGTAATCAGAGAAGTACCTTCTGTCAAAATATTTTGCTCCTCAAAGAATTTTTCCGTTTTAACAAGAGACAGCCCCAGGGCCAAAAATTTAGCAAGCACGAAGGAACTGTCCTCGACAGTCACTCCACCGAGTCGCCAAAAACTCAAAGTCGTAAGACCTCAGGGCAGGTAACTTCGAACTCAAAAGCCTTCCACGAGGCAATATCAACAACATAAGCCCTCCTCGAGGCAACATCATTTCCGACTCGGGGACTGCCCCCGACAGTCGGCTCATTAGGTTATCAAATTCGAAGACATAAGACCTGAGGGCCGAAAACTTGAACTCGTAATCCCTCCGTAAGCCAACATCAAAACTTTGAGACCGTAAGAAAGGTTGTACCAACCTAAAGTGTAAGAGCCCAAGTCGCCCGCCACATTAAAAGTTGTGCCAACCTAAAGCTTAAGAGCCCAAGTTGCCAGCAAAACGAATCGACCTTACGCGTAACAGCCCGAGTCGCTAGCTAAAAGTCATACCGACACGAAGCGCCTCTGGGCCAATTTGAAAACTTGAGGGATATTGAGCTCCAGTCAAAACCCGACTCGGAGACTAAGCCCTATACGATTAACTAAAATGCCTCAGGGCCAAAAAAGCGTAAGAGCCCGAGTCGCCCGCTACATTTAAAGTCAAATCGACCTTACGCATAAGAGCCCGAGTCGCCAGCTACAGGTCATACCGACAAAAAGCACCTCCGTGCCAATTTGAAAACATGAGGGCCGTTGAGCTCGAGTCAAAACCCGACTCGCAGACTAAGCCTGATATAGTTAACTAAAGCGCCTCAGAGCCAAAAAAGTGTAAGAGCCCGAGTCGTTCGCTACATTTAATGTCGTATCGACCTTACCCGTAAGAGCCCGAGTCGCCAGCTACAGGTCATACCGACACAAAGCACCTCCGGGCCAATTTGAAAACCTGAGGGCCGTTGAGCTTGAGTCAAAACCCAACTCGGAGACTAAGCCTGATACAGTTAACTAAAGCGCCTCAGAGCCAAAAAAGTGTAAGAGCCCGAGTCGCCCGCTCCATTAAAAGTCGTATCGACCTTAGGCGTAAGAGCCCGAGTCGCCAGCTACAGGCCATACTGACACAAAGCGCCTTATGGAAAAATTTGAAAACCTTAGGGCCGTTGAGCTCCAGTCAAAACAGACTCGGAGACTAAGCCCGATAAAGTTCATTAAAGCGCCTCAGGGTTAAAAAAGCATAAGGGCCCATGTCGCCAGCTACAACGAAGGTCGTAGCATCCTGATGCATAAGAGCCCGATTCGCCAGCTATAGGTCATACCGATACTAAGTGCCTTAGGGCCAATTTGAAAACTTGAGGGCCGTTGAGCTCCAGTCGAAACCCGACTCGGAGACTAAGCCTGAAATAGTTCATTAAAGCGCCGCAGGGCCAAAAAAGCACAAGGGCCCATGTCGCCAGCTAGAACGAAGGTCGTACCGACCTCAAGCATAAGAGCCTGAGTCGCCAGCTACAGGTCATACCGAAACTAAGCGCCTTAGGGCCAAATTGAAAACCTGAGGGCCGTTAAGCTCCAGTCAAAACCCGACTCGGAGACTAAGCCCGATACAGTTCATTAAAGCGCCTCAGAGCCAAAAAAGCATAAGGGCCCATGTCTCCAGCTACAACGAAGGTCGTACCGACCTGAAGCATAAGAGCCTGAGTCGCCAACTTAAAAAGAGCCTCAAGGCCAGTCTATAATCCCAAGGGTTTCATCTCAAAGTCCAAATTCACCGGGCTAACTACGAACAAGCAAATCAAATCAAAGAATATTTCATATATATATATATATATATATATATATATATATATATATATATATATATATATATATATATATATATATATGTTTGTGTGTGTGTATGGGTGTGTGTATTACAAATACATATTTACAGTGCTCCCTGTCGCGCCCCCCTTTTTCTTGCGTAAAATCGGGTTTCGCCATTTTTTGGGACAACTTCTTTCCTTTTTTGGGAAAGGGGTATGGAAATTGAAGAGTTCCCACCTAACGGATTTATAGGGCGTTAGTGAACCTAATGCAAGTGTCACGACCCCAAATCAATATAGGTCGTGACGGCACCTATCATGAAACTAGCCAGCCAACTACTGAGAATAACACACAAAACCGCCCGTTTAATATCACAAGTCAAAGTAATTCATTTAAGGTTCCTGTTTTAAAGATATAATCAACAACAGTAATACCACAAAAATCAAATCTATCCACAACCCAGCACCCCGATACAACTGTCATGAGCATCTAAAGAGATAAGTACAATATCCGATACAAGCCCGTATTAGTACAATCCGAAGAATACTAGAAATCTATGAGCTAAGAAAGGAAAAGAAGGCCAGCTGGGGGCGCCGAAAAGCTACCTCTATCCTCGAGCAAACTCCCAGCAAAGGAGAAATCAGCTAAGGCACAGATCTGGTACCTGGATCTGCACACAAAGGTGCTGGGAGTAACGTGAGTACACCAACTCAGTAAGTAACCAAAGTAACTAAGGACTTGAGTGCAGTGACGAGCATTTAAAAGTGATAGTTTCATAAAAATGTGTGCTGGTGAAAACAAACAGAGTAATCCAAAAGACTACATTTACCAAATACTTTACAAATTCATGTTCCCCTTCTAAACTTGCATAAAACATTAACTCAACGTCTATTAAATAGACTCAGTGTAAAATGAGTGAAAAACAATAATCTCACAATTTATAGCCTCTCGGACACAATATCACTCATATGTAAGATCTCTCAGTCACTCCTGACTCTTCTATCAGTACTCGATGCTCACACTCAGCACTCTCACTGAACACGTACCATGTATCCACACAAACTGCGGCAGCATGCAGCCCGATCCACATAACATAAGTATATGCTGCGCCGTGCAACCCGATCCAAATAATAGTCGACTGCGCTCACTGGGGGTGTACAGACTCCTGGAGGGGCTCCTACAGCCCAAGCGCTATATTGGTGCGACGTGCAGCCCGATCCAATATATACATATATGCTGCGACGCGCAGCCCAATCCATATAATATCTATATATGTTGCGGCGTGCAACCTCATCCATAACTATCCTCACAAACTCGGCTCTCGGCCTCACTCAGCCATCCTCTCAAGCCACTCGGGCAACTCATTTCAACATCACGGGACTCAGCCCCAAATACCTCACAGTGTTCTAAAACATTGATGATAATAGTGAAATAGCAACAAGTAATAAACATGATTGAGTTCACAAATTTTCTATCAAAAATAGTGTGAGAACAGTGTAAAAATAATACCGCTGGGGGTCTAAATAGATCGGCACAAGTCCCCAAACGTGTCATACTGCCCATAATATCATATAAACCTAAAAAATACAGGACATCTTATGATTTCAAAGAAAATACGCGTCATAATTGTCTCCACGGGACTGACCAAGTCACAATCCCTACCGGTGCACGCCCACACGCTTGTCACCCAGAATGTGCATCACCTCATTAACCAAAACAAAGTGAAATACCGGGGTTTCATACCCTCAGGTCTAGATTTACAATCATTACTTACCTCAAACCGGCCCGAAAACTACTATGTGATGCTCTTGCCTCTCGAAACGGCTCCCAAATGCTCCAAGTCTATCAAAATCAGATTAATAACATCAAAATATTCTAGGAAGACGAAACCCATTCGAAAATTATCACAATTGGGCACAAATCCCGAAATTGGCCAAACCCGACCCCCGAGCCCGCATCTCGGAATTCTATAAAATCGCATCACAATAATCCTCATTCTTTCCCGAGTCTATACATAGAAAATGCATCGAAATATGACTGCAATTGACCCCTCAATTCCTCAATTTTAAGTATCAACTTCCCAAGCTCTAAACCCCCAATTTATGCCACTAAATTCCAGTAATTCAAGCTTAATCCGGAAAATAACAACATGGAATCGAATTTTAGGTCTATGAAACTTACCTCCACTGAAATCCTTTGAAATCCCTCTTCAATTTGCTCCCAAATGCCTCAGCCCGCATGCAAATATTATGAAAGTGCCAAAAATTCACGAAGGCAGTTATTTATACTTCCTGCCCAGTGAAACTACTTCTGCGGCCTTTTCCCCGCACATGCGGTCCCAGGTTCGCACCTGCGATTCCCCACTTGACAGACCACTTCCGTACCTGCGCTCCACTTTCCGCATCTGCGGCTCGTAGGTACGGCCCAAACTTCCACTTATGCGGTTACTTCCCAGCTCCCCCCCCCCAATCTCGCACCTGCGGCATCGCACCTGTGGCTACCCTTCCACAGGTGCGACCACACTAGAAACCTGGCACCAACAGCTTCTTCAGCTGCATTATCCAACTTCAATCCTTCCGATGACTATCCAAAATCATACCGAGCCCCTCGGGACCCCAACCAAAATCACAAAAAAGTCCCATAACCTTATTCAAACTTAGTCGACCCTTGCAAATACCCAAAACAATGCTAAAACACCAAGATCACATCAGATTCAAGCCTATGAACTTTGAAATTTATTAATTTCGCCAATGATGTTGTAACCAACCAAAACACATCCGAATGACCTAAAAATTTGCACACACGTTCAAAATGACATTACGAATCTGTTCCAACTTTACGAATTCCATTCCGACCCCGGCAGCAAATTTTCCACTGTCGACCGGAAATCGCCAAAAACTCAACTTCGCCAATTCAAGCCTAATTCTACACCGGAAATCAAAACCACATTCCAAACACACTCCTAAGTCCCAAATCACCTAATGAAGCTATTCGAACCATATAATCTACAATTCGAGGTCGTTTACCAATAAGTCAACTCCCAGTTGATTTTCCCAACTATTAAGCTAATTTAAGAGACTAAGTGTCTTAGTTCTCACCACGACCACTCCGAACCCAAACCAATCGACTCAACATGACAAAATTAGGCTAAACAACACATAATAAAGCATAAACAGGGAAAACGGGGATAATCTCACGGAATGACCGGCAGGGGCATTACATCCTCCCCCGTTTAAACAAACGTTCGTCCTCGAACGGGTCTAGAAACATACCTGTAGTCTCAAATAAGTGAGGAGATCTGCTACACATCTCCCGCTCGGTCTCCCAGGTGGCATCCTCAACCGGCTATCCTCTCTATTAAACCTTCACTGAAGCTATATCCTTGGACCTCAACTTTTTGACCTAACGACCCAAAATAGCCACTGGCTCTACCTCATATGACATATCACCGTCGATCTGAGCCGTGTTGAAGTCCAAAACATGAGACGGGTCACCAACATACTTCCAGAGTATCAAAAAATGGAACACCGGATGAATACTCGATAAGTTGGGTGGCAAGGCAAGTCTTCAAGTCACCTTTCCAATCCTCTGCAGCACCTCAAATGGTCCAATGAACCGGGGACTCATCTTTCCCCTCTTCCCAAACCTCATAACACCCTTCATGGGTGACACCTTCAACAACACCTTCTCCCCAATCATGAAAGACACATCTCGGACCTTCCGGTCCACATAACTCTTCTACCTAGACTGCACCATGCGAAGCCGCTCCTGAATCAACTTCACCTTACCCAACGCATCCTGAACCAAGTCTGTACCCAATAGCCTAGTCTCGCCCGACTCAAACTAACCAACCAGAGATCTACACCTCCTACCATATAAATCCTCATACGGAGCCATCTGGATACTCTAATGATAACTATTATTATATGAAAACTCCGTGAGTGGTAGAAACTGGTCCCATGAACCCCCGAAATAAATGACACACGCACGCAACATGTCCTCTAGAATCTGAATAGTACGCTCCGACTGTCCGTCAGTCTGAGGATGAACGATGTGCTCAACTCAACCTGAGTACCTAACTCTCTCTGCACGGCCCTCCAAAACTGAGATGTGAACTGGTACCTCTGTCAGAAATGATAGAAACTGGAATCCCATGCAATCGAAAAATCTCCCGAATATAATTCTTAGCTAACCGCTCCGAAAAATAATTAGTACCAATAGGAATGAAGTGCGCGGACTTGGTCAGTCGATTCACAATAACCCATATAGAATCAAACCTCCTCGAAGTCTGTGGAAGCCCAACTACAAAGTCCATGGTGATCCGCTCCCACTTCCACTCTGTAATATCTAATATTTGACGTAATCCACCTGGTCTCTGGTGCTCGTAGTTAACCTGCTGACAGTTGAGACATTGATCCACAAACTCGACAATATTCCTCTTCATCTGCCTCCACCAATAATGCTGTCTCAGATCCTAATAAATCTTCGCGGCACCCGAATGTATGGAATACCGCGAACTATGGGCCTCTGCTAGAACCAACTCTCGGAGACCATCCATATTGGGCACGCAAATCTGGCCCTGAATCTTATGACCCCATCGTCACCAATAACCACATCCCTGGCATCACCCCGTCGGACCCTATCCTGAAGAACGAGCAAGTGTGGATCATCATACTGGCGTGCTCTAATCTGATCATAAAGAGAAGACCTGGAGGCTACACAAGCCAATACCCATTGGGGCTTTGATAGACCCAATCTCACCAACCGACCCACTAAAGCCTGAACATCAAGTGCTAAAGGTCGCTCTACTGCTGGTAGGTAGGCTAGACTCCCCAAACACTCTGCTCTGTGACTCAGGGCGTCGACCACTACATTGGCCTTCCCCAGATGATATAGAATAGTGAGGTCATAGTCCTTGAGAAGCACCAACCATCTCCTCTGATGCAAATTCAGATCCTTCTGCTTAAGCAAATGCTATAAACTACGGTGATCAGTGAAAATCTCACAACGTACTCCATACAAATAATGGCGCCAAATCTTCAAGGCATGGACAATGGTTGCTAGCTCAAGATCATGCACTGGATAATTCTTCTCGTGCACCTTCAACTGTCTGGACATGTAGGTGATCACCCTACCGTCCTGCATCAATACTGCTCAAGGACAACTCTCGAGGCATCACAGTAAACTGTATAAGAACCTGAACTCGTAGGCAAAACCAACACCGGAGATGTAGTCAAAGCTAAGTTGAGCTTCTGAAATTTCTCCTCACACCCCTCCGTCCACCTGAACGGAGCACCCTTCTGGGTCAATCTGGTCATAGGTGCTGAAATATATGAGAATCCCTCTACAAAACAGCGATAGTACCCTGCCAAACCAAGGAAACTGCGAAACTTGGTAGCTGATGACGTTCTGGGCCAGCTCTACACCGCCTCTATCTTCTTCGGATCAACCTAAATACTCCCACTGGACACCACGTGCCCTAAGAAAGCTACTGAATCAAGACAGAACTCACATTTTGAAATTTTTTCATACAATCTCTTCTCCCTCAGAGTCTGAAGCACAATCTTCAAATGCTGCTCATGATCCCCCCGAGGTCGGGAATATACCAACATATCGTTAATAAACACAATGACGAAGGAGTCAAGATAAGGCCAGAACACACCGTGCATCAAGTGCATAATGGCCACTGGGGAATTGGTCAGCCCGAATGACATAACCAGAAACTCATAATGACCATATCTAGTCCTGAAGGCAGTCTTCGGGATGTCGGGGCCCGAAATCTTCAACTGATGATAGTCAGAACGCAATTCAATCTTGGAAAATACCCGGGCACCCTGAAACTGATCAAACAAGTCATCAATATGAGGCAAGGGGTACTGGTTCCTCACTGTACCCTTGTTCAGCTGCCGATAATAAATACACATACGCATAGAGTCATCCTTCTTCTTCGCAAACAACACTGGTGCACCCCATGATGACACACTAGGACGAATGAACCCCTTATCTAGGAGTTCCTGAAGCTGCTCATTTAATTCCTTCAACTCTGCTGGTGCCATACGATAAGGTGGAATAGAAATAGGCTGAGTGCCTGGCGCCACGTCAATACCAAAATCAATGTCCCTGTCAGGTGCCATGCCTGGCAGGTCTGCAAGAAACACGTCCGAAAAGTCACGGACAACAAAAACCAAATCAATAGCGGGAGTTTCACCACTGACACCCCTCACAAAATACAAATGCGATAAACACCCTTTATCAACCATACGCTAGGCCTGCAGGTAAGAAATCACTCTACTAGGAACATACTCAATAGAACATCTCCACTCAACCCTCGAAAATCCTGGCATAGCCAAGGTCACGGTCTTAGTGTGACAATCAAGAATAGCATGCCACGGTGATATCCAATCCATGCCCAATATCACATCAAAATCAACCATGATAAGTAACAATAGGTCCAGTCGGGTCTCCAGACCCCCAATAGATATCACACATGACCGATGCACACGGTCCACAACAATAGTATCGCCCACCGGAGTCGACACATGAACCGATGCATCTAGAGACTCACGGGGCATATCCAAAAAATGGTCAAACTATGATAAAACATAGGAATATGTATAACGAGAGTCAAATATGGCCAAAGCATCTCGGCAATAGACTGAGATAATACATGTCATCACTGCATCGGAGGCCATAGCATCTGGCCTAGCCTCTACCTGCACGGCCTCCCCCTCTAGGGCAACCTATAGCTGATTGACTACCACCCATAGCTGCCTGGGTAGGTGGCGAAGTAACTGGAGCTGAAGTCCAAGGTTGGCTCCTCAACTGAGATGGACCTCCAAGAAGATGAGGACACTGCCTTCTCATATGCCCGAACTCTCCGCACTCATAACAACTCCCTAGAGCTGGAGGCAGGGACTAAAAGGAACCCCTGACACCAGAATGTCAACTAGAAGAACCATGCATAGAGGAACCCCGAATTATTCGTGCTCGAGCTGAACTCTAGGCTGGAAGGGCACTGAATGAAGAACGGCCCGACTGAGAACTGCAGGGACCATGCCCCGAAGAAGCACCACTATAGGCCGGCGGCCTGGCTGACGAGGCCTGAATGAACAGCCTCTACCATGCTGAAACCTTCCTCTGGAAGGAGCACCACTATAACTACCAGATCCACGAGGCCTTCCTCTCCCCTCGCTCCTGGCGGTGAACTGACTCAATATCTCGAGCAATATCACAACCTGCTCGAAGGTAGAACCTGATACCCTCTCCAGAGTCATCAAACGCGGAGCTGATCAGTGAGGCCATCCACAAACCTCCTAATACTCTCCCTTTCAGCAGGGACCAACTCGGTGGCATGTCAGGCCAACTTTGAAAACTGCATCTCATATTGCGTCACTGATAGCTCCCCCTGACGCAGCTTCTCAAACTACCTGCGCTGCTCCTCCCTGTGAGACTGGTGAACATATTTCTCCAAGAAAATAATGGAGAACTCCTGCCAGGTGAGGGGTGCTGCACCAACCGGCCTACGCCTCTCGAAAACCTTCCACCAAGTAAAAGCAGACCTAGAAAATTGAAAAGTAGCAAACGAGACCCCACTGGTCTCCAGTATCCCTGCAGTACGCAACATCCTCTGATACTTGTCCATAAAACCCTAGGAATCCTCGCTCTCAGCACCACTGAATGTCAGAGGCTAAAGTCTATTAAATCTCTCCAGCCTACGCTGCTGATGTGCCGGAGAATTACGGCACATTTAATATCAAATTGCTTAGATTATAGCTTGTTTCAAGAGCATCTACCTCTTATATTTATGGAATTTTGATGTTTTGCAAAGCATGAGGCTTAAACACTCAAGAACATGGAAAAGAGAACAAAAAGCTAAAAAAATAAAGAAAAGAGCAGAATGCGATCGCAGAAGGCACAAAGAGGGACCGCATACCTGGTATGCGGATCACAGATGGCCCAGGTGGACTGCAGAACTCCACAGAAAGATTGGTGAAATTCAAGAGCACAAATGCGATCGCATAACCCATCTGCGAGCCGCATAATTGATCTACCTGAAGCCCATTTCAAGAATGCGATGCAACTCTGCGGTCGCATATCAATAATGCGGATCGCAGAACACACAATGTGATGGGCAGCTGTTAGCTAGGGTTTTAAGTCTGCGATGTCCATGTGAAGAATGCGATCCGCATACCTGCTCTGCAACAGGAATGCAGTCACAGAGCTGACCTGAAAGGGCATTTTTGTCAGATTTTGACCCCGATTTTTGGCCCACTATAAATAGATTTATTAGGGTTTTGTGGGTCATGCTTGTCTGGATTTAGAGCTACATTCCCATATTAGAATATTCCTCTCTTTTGTAAGCTTTGAAGTAGAGATTCTTGAGTTTTGTAAGCATTCATGGCATTAAATACTATTTTTTTTTGTCATTAAGTATGTGTAGCTAGCCTTAAATACTAAGGTTGTGGACCCTAAATGGGTGTTATATTTTTGGGTATTTAACATTGAATATATATATAATGGTTGGTTAATATTTGTTTGCTCTTCATTCTTCATTTATTGTTAGTGGTTGCAAATATTAACAAGTGCCATAAATTCTTTCTTATATTGGAAAAGTGGGTTAGAATAAGTAGGAGTAAATATCAAAGACTCAATGCGTTAAACCTTGTTTAATAGAATCGCTTAGGAATAAGTGGGTTTTATTTGGCATTAAGTGATTACTCTTCATTGAAACTCTTTAATATTTGGGAAAATTATAAAGAGGAAATACTACCCAACTATTGGAAAATATTGGGTGGTGATTTAGAAATCATTTGCATATCTAAAGGAACTTCCATTAGAAATATATTATATTAATACCCATTAGCATTACACTTCATCGAAGGGGACACAACCTTGGTTTAGTTAATCACATTAATTACAACTTTAATTAATCATCTTTGTTATTATTATATTGGATTATCACACAATCAACCCCCATATCCCTGTTACATTAACGGAATAGAGATATGATTTGAGTTAAGAATCACACTATCAAAGTAACATGTTACAGCCTATTCCCTGTGGGATTCGACCCCAACCTTGTTGGGTTATAATATTTGACTTCAGTCGCTTTACACTATATTAAAGTGTAATTTGAGCGTATCAAATTTTGGCGCCGTTGCCGGGGTATACAGTTTTGAAATTACTAGTTAGTGTGTACTTCACTTTCTATCTTTTTCTATTCCATCACAAGTTGCTTGTTTTGTTTTGTGTTCTAGGTCATAATGGCTAATGTTTATGATGAAGAGGAAAATCCTTTCACTGGTATCGAGGAGTACATTGATGACACCAATGTTATTCTTCCGCCAGTGGTTGGTGCGGCTACATTTAAAGTGGATCATGGAATGATTCTAATGCTTAAGGCATAATGATTATTCCACAATTCAACAGATGATGATCCAACGCAACACCTGAGGAATTTCTTGGGTGTGTGCACCATGCACAAACAAACCAATGTGTAGGACGATGCTTTGAGGTTGCGGATATTCAAGTACTCATTGGCGGGAGAAGCAAGGAAATGGCTTCAAAACATACCTCCTCAGACTATCACAACATGGCCTGAGCTTGTCCGAGCCTTTCTAGCAAAGTGGTTCCCAGATAGCAAAAAGTCAGAGCTCAGAGACAAAATATTTTCTTCAAGTAATTGCCAGGGGAACACTTATACGAGGCATGGGACCGGTTCAAGCTATACTTAGTGAGATCTCCAAATCATGGGTTCCCAGACCATATTTTGATGGAGAAGTTCTATATGGGTTTGGACCCACTCTCCCAGTCAATTGCCAAGAATTCTGTAGATGGTTCCTTCATGGACAAGTCATTTGCTAGAATTACTCAAATTCTAGATAAACTGGCAAAGCATAACCAAGCATGGCATTCAGAGGACACTAGCGGTGGAATCTCCTATGGTACTCCCTCTCTCACCAACATGATTAAAGATAATCAATAGAGAGACCAGTGGATTGCGGGTCTTGCTACCAACATTGACGTGCTAACAAAGATGTTCACTAAAAGTCAAGCAAAAAGGGAAAATATGGTAGAAGACATGCATTCAATGGGGAATCAAGATTGTGAAGAAGCCAATTTATGTCTAAAACTCTCAAGGTGGTTATCACCATCAAAATAATTGGAGGCCAAACCCACAAGGGCAAGGCCAACAAAATTGGCGAAATGATCAAAGTGGTCAAGGATCTTGGAACAACAACAACAATTATTCCAATAGAAGTTCAAATCCTTATGTACCACCGCGAGGGAAATATTCCAACTCTTCGCAATATAAGGAGGGGCCATCAACTGAGTCTAAAATGGAGGGGATGTTTGAGAGAATTTTGCAAAATCAAGAGAGAAGTGATTCAACAATGAAAAACATGTCCGAGGTAGTGGGATCACACACCGCTTCCATTCAAAAGCTCGAGATGCAAATGAGGGATTTTTCACGAAAACAAACTCCCAAGCTTAAAGGTACACTTCCTAGTGACACGGTGGTTAACCCAAAAGGTGGTGCAAGCGGACCATCTTCTCATTGCATGGCCATCACAACTAGAAGCGGTAAGGTGTTCAAGATGAGAGTGAGCAAGTGGTTGATGTTCAAAATGTTGATCAAGAAGTGGAACCACAAGTTGAGTTGCCGGATGTTGTGGAAATTGAGAAACCCTCCCATGAGGTAAAGATCTAAGAAGCAAAGCAAGGAGAGGGTGAGGAAAAATTTAAGGAGACCCTAAAATCTCCTCCACCAATTCCTCGACCCACTCCCCCATTCCCTCAAAGGCCTACATGAAGGGTGGACAATGGAAAGTTTGAAAAGTTCTATGACATCTTGAAACAATTGTCGGCGAACATCCCATTCTTGGAGGCTTTTCAAGAGATGCCGGGGTTCACCAAATACTTGAAGGAGTTGATGACAAAAAAAAAAGACAACAAAGAATGAGGTGGTGAACTTGACTCATCTGGTGAGTCGATAATTGCTACAACAACAGTGGAGAAAAGGGGAGACCCGGGGGCCTTCAATATCCCATCCACCATTGATTTGAGAGACTTTGCTAGAGAAATTTGTGAAAACGGTGCTAGTATAAATTTAATGCCTCTTGCTATCTACAAGCAAGCGGGATTGGGGTTTCCAAGACAAACTAGCATGCGATTGCAAATGGCCGATCGATCAATTAAGAAACCCGTGGGCATTGTTGATGATGTCTTGGTGAAGGTAGGGAAATTCTTTCTCCCGCCCGATTTTGTCATCTTGGATTGTGTGATGGACAAGGAGATTCATATCATTTTAGGAAGACCATTCCTTGCAACGGGAAGAGCTTTAATGGACTCGGAACGCCATGAAATCAAGTTCCGAGTTAATGATGAGGAAATCACCTTCCAAGCTAGCAAAGGGTTGGAATCGCCAAGTGCATACGAGGGAATCTCGGTTATTGATGTTGTTTATGGGGTGGAAGATGCCATTGAGATGAAGATGGAAGAAGAATTCTTCGGGGAGGCATTGGCGGCAATCTTGTTGAACTTTAATGGGGAAGATATTGAGGGGTATGTTGAAATAGTGAACGCATTGGAAGGGCGTGGATCTTATACATATGTACCAAAAAAGCTTTCTCTTGACTTAGAGAATCGAGCTACCCCTCCTGCAAAACCTTCAATCATTGAGCCACCACACATTGAGTTCAAACCACTTCCATCACACTTGAGGTACAAATTTCTTGGTTCTAATAACACTTTACCAGTAATCGTGTCTTCTTTGTTGAATGATGTGCAGGTTGATGAATTGGTGAATGTCTTGAGGGAGCACCGGCAAGCACTTGGATGGAAAATTGCCAAGATCTGAGGAATCCCCGCGGGATATGTGAGCACAAAAGTCAATTAGAAGAAGGGAGCAAGCAAAGTGTGGAACATCAAAGAATATTAAAACCTTCAATGCAAGAAGTGGTCAAGAAGGAAATAATAAAATGGTTGGATGTCGGGGTTGTCTACCCCATTGTGGATAGTCCATGGGTGAGTCTTGTTCAATGTGTGCCAAAGAAAGGGGGGATGACAGTGATTCACAACGAAAAGAATGAGCTTATCCCCACTCGGACGGTCACCAGATGGAGAGTATGCATAGACTACCGGAAGCTTAACAATGCCACTTGCAAGGATCATTTCCCTATGCTTTTTATTGATCAAATGCTTTATCGGCTAGCGGGAAGATCCTTTTATTGCTTCCTCGATGGATATTTTTGCTACAATAAAATTAATATAGCCTTGGAGGATCAAGAGAAAATCACATTCACTTGCCCGTATGGGACCTTTGACTTTACTCAGATGCCCTTTGGTTTGTGCAATGCTCCGGCTACTTTTCAACTATGTATGATGTCCATTTTCTCCGACATGGTGGAAGACTTCCTAGAAATTTTCATGGATGATTTTTCGGTGGTCGCTCACTCCTTCGAGCATTATCTTGACAAACTTAGACAAGTTCTCAAAAGATATGAGGAGACCAACCTCGTGCTTAATTGGGAAAAGTGCCACTTCATGGTGGACGAGGGCATTGTCTTGGGGCATACAATGTTAAAAAAAGCATTGAAGTCGATCGGGCAAAAATTGAGATCATTTCAAAGCTCCCTCCACCAACATCGGTAAAGGGTATTCGAAGATTTCTTGGGCATGCCAAATTCTATCGGCGTTTTATCAAGGACTTTTCAAAAATTGCAAATCCCAAGCTCTTTGAGAAAGATGCCAAGTTTGTGTTCGATCAGAAGTGTCTCAAGGCGTTCGAGGAGCTCAAGGAGAAGCTCACCATGGCAACTATTATTGTCACACCGGATTGGTCTCTTCCATTCGAGCTCATGTGTGACACCAGTGGTGTAGAAATTTGAGCGGTTTTGGGATAACAGCACAACAAAGTTCTTCATCCGGTTTATTATGCAAGCAAGAAACTCAATGGTGCAAAAATGAACTATACAGTGACGGAGCAAGAGCTTCTTGCTATTGTGTATGCTTTTGAGAAGTTCTGAGATTATTTGTTGGGATCTAAGGTGGTGGTCTACACCTATCATGCCGCTCTTCGATACCTCATGGCAAAGAAAGATGCCAAGCCAAGACTAATCCGGTGGGTCCTCTTGTTACAAGAATTTGATTTTGAAGTCAAGGAATGAAAGGGCACCGAGAACCAAGTGGCGGACCAACTCTCTAGACTTGAAGAAGATGGGCGACCAAAGGATGATCTTGATATCAATGATGCCTTTCCCGATGAGCATATCTTGGGATTATCTTCTTCAATTACTCCTTGGTACGCCGACATTGCCAATTACTTGGTTAGTGATCTAATCCCGGATGACTTCGAAGCATACAAAAAGAAGTTCTTAAAAGAGTGTCTGCAATATTATTGGGAGGAGCCATTCTTGTTCCGTATCTATGCGGACAACATTATTAGAAGGTGTGTTCCGGAGGAAGAAGTGATGCAAATTCTGAAAGCATGCCACGACTCACCGGTGGGTGGTCATCACGGAGGTAATCGGACGGCAGAAAAAGTGCTTGAATGTGGTTATTATTGGCCGTCCCTCTATCATGATGACAACCAAATGGTCAAATCCTTTGACCAATGCAAAAGACAGGGATCAATCTCCAAGAGACATGAAATGCCTATGAACTTTGTGATGGAGGTTGAAATTTTTGATGTTTGGGGCATTGACTTTATGGGGCCTTTTGTGAGTTCCTGTGGTATGAAGTATATTCTAGTAGTTGTGGACTACGTCTCCAAATGGGTGGAAACTATTTCCTTGCCCAAGAATGAGGCAATAAGTGTAACTGCGTTCTCAATGAAGAACATATTGACGAGGTTTGGCACTCCTAGAGCCATTCTTAGTGATGGTGGTTCTCATTTTCGCAACAAGGTTTTCACTGGGCTGCTAGAGAAATATGGTGTCACGCACAAGGTAGCCACTCTTTATCATCCCCAGTCAAGTGGCCAGGTAAAAGTATCCAATCAGGAAATCAAGAACATTCTAGCAAAGACTGTGAATGCAAATAGGACCGACTGGTCAAGGAAGCTAGATGACGCATTGTGGGCATACCGCACGGTGTACAAAACTTCCATTGGTACTTCTCCCTACCAGTTAGTGTTCGGTAAGGCTTATCATCTACCTGTGGAACTGGAGCACAAGGCCATGTGGGCTCTGAAGAAGTTGAACTTGGACTGGACTGAAGTTGCAAACATGAGGCTAACTCAACTCAACAAAATGGAGGAATTCTGTTTCCATGCATATGAAAGTGCAGTTGCGTATAAGGAAAGAATGAAATTTTTCCATGACAAGAAGATTTTGAAAATGGAGTTCATGTCTAGGGACTTGGTGTTGCTTTTCAACTCAAGACTCAAACTGTTTTCGGGCAAGCTCAAATCAAAATGCTCTGGTCCTTCCAAAGTGGTGAATGTCTCTCCATTTAGTGTTGTGGAACTAGCAACAGAGGACGGACTTCGTACGTTCAAAATCAATGGCCAACACATCAAACACTACTTAGGCACAAATAGCGAGAGGGATGTTGTAGAGCAGTTGGCTCTTAAGGATGGGCCTTGCCCCACTGATGAATGACTCCAAGGGAATACCAACTTAGTCGTGCCGCGACACTAAATCAAGCGCTTCATGGGAGGCAACCTATATGTGGTAACACTCTTTTGTCTTTTTCATTTTTGGTTTTTGAATAAATGTGGTACTTTGAGAAACTTGACGGGTGTATGAGAGTGCAGGTGGATCAAAGGGATACATAAAAAAAACTTTTTTGCAAGCAAAAGCGAAGCAGAGAAAAAAGTGGCAAGTGTGCGACTCATATGCGAGCGCATTTCCAGTCTGTGGTTCGCATTTCCGTCGCAGACATGGGCAGTGTGTTTGGCCAAACGGGGTATGCAAACAGCGGTGACGAGGTGCACTATGCGGACCGCATACCATCTCCGTGATCGCATAGTGCACCGCATTATAAATCGTCTTCAGCTCAGCAATGTACTGTCGCATAACGGATATGCGGTCGCATACCACGTTATGCGGTCACTTACTCATCGAAGACTCCCCAGGTAAGTCTTCAAACCTTTTCCCGGCATCCCTCTCATTTAATTCACAAACAAATAACAAAACCAAAACAAAAAAAACAAAAAAAAGAGAGAAAAACACGCAGGGAGATACACGAATAGAGAAAAATGGGAAGAACAAAACATGTAACAGTCAATTAAATTCACCACTTCTAGGTTACAAACGTGGTTATGGATTCAAGCTTCGTAGTTGTACACACCTTCAAGTGCATTCCCCTTTCATCTGGTATGTTTCCTTCCCTCTCCTACATTACTCATTCAAGGTTGAACTCTATTTTACGGGTTAAATTTTGCATTTTTGTTTTTCACTTTTCATTTTTACTTCCGAGTCTCAGTTTGTCACAAATGGGAGAAGGGAAATGAGAAATTTCGACTGAAAACAAGCGTAGTAGGTAGGGAAAAGCACAACGCCATTGTTAGGGTTGAATTAGCTTGCAAACCATAGGTTCTGCAGTCCGCTTTTTGGTTATGCAGACCGCATTTGCATCGCACACTAAGCCCTAGGTCGAGTGAGGAAGAAAGAATAATGTGACGCATCTGCGATCGCATAGTTGAAATGCGGACCGCATTTGCATCGCAGATCTGCACATTGAGCTCCCCAATCTAGCCCCTATTTTGCGACAAAGTCTGCGATCGCAGACTCACCTCTGCGGTGGAATATGCGATCGCATAATAGCATTACATTTTTTCACTCAATTCTGCGATGACTATGCGAACTGCATAGTGGATATGCGATCGCATATGTCATCGCATTTTTTATACTTTCAAGCTATGAGTAATTCTGCGACGGGTCTGTGGTTCAGATAGTGGTTATGCGATTGCATACCTCGTCGCATAGTTGGTTTTTTTTTAATTAATTATTTTCTTAGTCTCTTTTATTTTGCCCGCTGTTCCACTTACACGTATCTTCTCTGTGCAGACACGACACTGAGCCAGAGGTGGACCTAGCGGCTGAGTTAAGGAGGAAGTAGGAGGACGACTACCAGCTCGCCTATCCAGAGAGCTGTATAGAGAAGGGCTTGAAATGAGGAAGATCCTGGCCGAAAAGAAGTTGAGTCTAAACGGCTCCAAGAGCGATACCCCCATATTCTAGAAAACATCAAAGCTAGAAGGTGGGACTGCTTCACTGAGCAACTCGAGGAATTCAATGAAATAATTTTGAGGGAATTTTATGCCTCATACGGAGCCTCAAGGACTCCTCATCACAAACGAAAAAAGATCTTCAATGAGGAAGTCTTGGTGAGGGGGAAAGAAGTTGAGTGTCACAGAGCCGCCATCCATGCTCATTACTTTTCAACAACGCACCCAACCACGACAGAGTATGATGTCGAATTAGACAAAAAAGACGGTGAACGTGTTTGGGTTGCATCTGTGATTTCCAGAGGGACCCCGACCTGGATTGATCCTAGCTACAAAATATACAAGGAGGATCTCACGAGAGAAGGGAGATTCTGGCTCAGCTTCGTCACCTCCCGCTTGATCCCGACTAGGAATGAGACTGAGATAAGCATAGAGAAAGCTATTCTCATTGCTTGTATTATGGTAGGGATCACCATCAATGTGAGCGATATCATCTTCCAAGAAATTGGCATCTGAGCATGGCAGAAAAAGACGTCCTTCCTTTTTCCCTGTTTGATCACTACCCTGTGCTGGAAAACTGAGGTTCCTCTGTTGCCTCCATCTGATAAAAAAGGGGAAGCCGACAGAGACATTAACGTCACTCGTATTAGTGATGCGGGGCCAAGGGTAGTAGCTGCTCCTCCAGAGATTCAGATTTCGACTTCTACTAAGGCAGAGCCCTCCGATTCTCAGAATCCTACAACACCTTCTACAGCAGAGACATCCATCACTGCTCCACATCCCACTTCCCAGACTAGTGCTCCATTAGCTATTCCACTGCCTGTCCTCTCCCAGCTTGGTCTCCTAGCTCAGGACACCAATTCTAAGGTAGACAAGCTCCTGAGAGATCTTCCCACACTGATCCGGAAGGCTCTCACTCCCATTCAGTCATCAGTGACTGCTCTACAGGAGCAGCATATGTTATATGAGGGTCGCCTTAGGGGTCTTGAGGACAGGATTGAAATGATCGAGCACTGTGAGGTTGACCTATCAGAGCTCCGTACCAATGTGTCTAATTTTAATATGGAGCTCCACAGGCTGTCGAATTTAGAGTTTGATTTTCCTCTCTCCTACCCAAAGAAGGGGAGCAGGGAGTGGGCACCTATGAGCCTTGTTTGGGGCTTGATTTCTCTACACTCATGACAGCCCAGACTGCTCCGACTGTCTCTCAGCCTCCATATCTCCCAGCACCAGTTGACGTACCATATGGGGAGGATTCCGGACATTCTTCATCACCCGAGGGTGACGGTTCAGAGGAGGAGTCTTCTTCTTGGTCAGATGATCATGATGGCCCTCAGGAGAAGGGAAAGGGAGTTGCAGTCACCACCGCTGCAGAGGCAGTAGAGGAGGAGCAGTTACAGATGGAGATAGAGCGATCGCTGGTTGACGCAGCTTCCCCGATTACAGAATCAGCCATCCAGCCTTCAGCAAACGGAGCTAGCACCTCTCAGGCTCCAGCATCAGATGTGGGGCATGAAGACACCCCACCCATCACAACAGTCATTCCTCCAGCTGAGTCTTCAGCAAATCCTCCACCACCAGTAGATGTCGTCCCTCTTGCTGCGTCATCAGCCGACCCTGTCCCTTTGGCGGTTGTGGATCCCTCTGTTACCCAGCAGACCACTGACTCCCATATCGCTTAACGCACCCCAGGGAGCACCTAACTTTATTTTTATATTTCTTATGCATTGGGGACAATGCATGCTTTTCAGTTGGTGGTGGTGGCAAGGTAGCTTTGTATGAGTATCTTTTGTGACAACTTGGATGATATTGTACTTATGTTTTTTTTTATGTTATGTATGTATTTTTTTTTTGTTCTGTTTGNATATATATATATATATATATATATATATATATATATATATATATATATATATATATATATATATATATATATATATATATATTGTGATACTAATGTATTTCACTACCGTTAACTCTTGTTCATAGCTCATAAAAAAACAAAAAAAAGTTAGTTTATGTAGGGTTTTCCTTAGTTGTTAACAATGAACTCCCCTTGTTTTTTTCTTCGCCGGGTTCTTTTCCAAGGGTGTATTAGTAGAACCATGGCACTAGGACGAAAAAGTATTGACCGCTTTGGTGTAAGTGTCTAGTCTTATGCATGTGTGTCTGTAAATAATCTATACCCTTCCTCTAAAAAAAAAAAGAAAATCAACTTTGTGAACTTGAGGCTCGCTTTTTGACTCTGTGTACTTAGAATTATACATGTAAATAATACAAGATTCGAGTTGTCAAGCCTTGACTCTTAAGCTAAAACTATGTTGAGCCAAACAGTCATGTGTCGTGTGTGTTAGATTTTGTATCAATAATTCTTGTGTTTACTTCTGTCATCTAGAACTTGTCCAGTTGGTTTTTCGATGCCAATAATAAGTACATTGAGTTGGAGAAATGACCTTAGGCATTTTTTGTGATATCGGGAAACGAGTAAACCTTTCAAGCTACCAAATGTTTTCATGATTATCACTAGTTACCCATTTGAGAGTTTAGCCTTTTTGTTGGACAGGTCATTACAAGCCTTTCCCGTTTTGCAAAATAATCCCCTCTTTTGAACCCGTCTCTCCTTGAATACTGAGAATGAGGCAAAAAGCCTAAGTTGGGAGTTTGGTGTCAAATTGGAGATTGGCAAGGTTGTAAATTGAGTGCAGGACATAAACCTCAAAAGGTTCAATTGAAAATTATCCAAGCTCCAAAATAAAAAGAAACAAAAAGAAAAAAGATATAATATATAAAAAAAAAAAGATATGTATGTAAATAAATATGGGAGCTCTGAAGAGATTTAGTGAGTTCGTTCTACGTTGGTAACTAAATGCCAATGAGGCTATGGAATTTGAAAGGAAGCAAAGGGCGACTGAAAGAGAAAGATGTGAGTAGTGTTCAAGGAGGTTTTAGTCACTTGTACCTAAATGATTATCCAACCTTTCCCTAAGCCTACATTACAAGCTAAAAAGTCCTTATGGGATCTCCAACCGAATGTTCTTAAATAGGCAACTAATTAAAATAAGGGCAAGCCTATGGTATGATGTGTCGTAACACTTGAACCTCTATGTGAGTGTGAGTGTCTTTGTAAATATGTCCCTTGTTGTTGTCATTGTAAATATTGTGAGTTGGGACCTTCTTTCTTTTTGGTGAGGGCACATGAACTGTGAAGTGTAACAGTAGTTATGTTCTTGAAGTCGGGTGCAAGTGCACTCAGCTGAGAGTAACATTTTGTCAAATTGCTCGAGGCTCAAATTTCACAAGTTGAGTAGTTTCCTTGTTAATAGTAGTAACTGTTCCTGAAGGGTAAATAAATGAAAGGAATTCTTGTGATACTTGCACTTAACACTATCCTTGGTCATTACTATTTCCGGTCTTGTATTTGGAGTTTAGGTTAGGATAGAGTACTTGTTGTTTCTTGAGGACAAGCAAGAGTTTAAGTTGGGGGTGTTGATGTGTCGGAGAATTATGGTACATTTAATATCAAATTACTTAGATTATAGCTTATTTTCAAGAGCATCTACCTCTTATATTTATGGAATTTTGATGTTTTGCAGTGCATGAGGCTTAAATGATCAAGAACATGGAAAAGAGAACAAAAAGCTAAAAAAATATGAAGAAAAGAGCAGAATGCAATCGCAGAAGGCACAAAGAGGGACCCATACCTGGTATGCGGATCGCAAATGGCCCTGGTGGACCGCAAAACTCCACAGAAAGATTGGTGAAATTCAAGAGCACAAATGCGATCGATTATGCGATCGCATAACCATCTGCGAGCCGCATAATTGATCTCAGAACCTCCGGTACCTGAAGCCCATTTCAAGAATACGATGCAACTCTGCGGTCGCATATCAATAATGTGGATCGCAGAACACACAATGCGATGGGCAGCTGTAAACTAGGGTTTTAAGTCTGCGATGGCCAGGTGAAGAATGCGAACCGCGTACCTGTTCTGCGACAGGAATGCGGTCGCAGAGCTGACCAAAAAGGGCATTCTTGTCTGATTTTGATCCCGATATTAGGCCCACTATAAATATATTTATTTGGGTTTTGTGGGTCATGCTTGTCTGGTTTTAGAGCTACATTCCCATCTTGGAATATTCCTCTCTTTTAGAAGCTTTGAAGTAGAGATTCTTGAGTTTTGTAAGCATTCATGGCATTAAATACTATTTTATTTTTGTCATTAAGTATGTGTAGCTAGCCATAAATACTAAGTTTGTGGACCTAAATGGGTGTTATGTTTTTGGGTATTTAACATTGAATATATATATAATGGTTGGTTGATATTTGTTTGCTCTTCATTCTTCATTTATTGTTAGTGGTTGCAAACATTAACAAGTGCCATAAAATTCTTTCTTATCTTGGAAAAGTGGGTTAGAATAGGTAGGAGTAAATATCAAACACTCAAGGCTTTAAACCTTGTTTAATAGAATCGCTTAGGAATAAGTGGGTTTTATTTGGCATTAAGTGATTACTCTTCATTGAAGCTTTTTATATTTGGGAAAATCATAAAGAGGAAATACTACCCAACTATTGGAAAATATTGGGTGGTGATTTAGAAATCATTTGCATATCTAAAGGACCTTCCATTAGAAATATATTATATTAATACCAATTAGCATTACACTTCATTGAAGGGGACACAACATTGGTTTAGTTAATCACATTAATTACAACTCTAATTAATCATTTTGTTATTATTATAATTGGATTATTACACAATCAACCCCCATATCCCTGTTACATTAATGGAATAGAGATATGATTTGAGTTAAGAATCACACTATCAAAGTAACCTTTTCACGCCTATTCCCTGTGGTATTTGACCCCAACCTTGTTGTGTTATTATATTTGACATCGACCGCTTTACACTATATTAAAGTGTAATTTGAGTGTATCAGCTGCTCATCATCTGGCATAACTGGAACCACGAAGTCTTGAACTGGAGCAACCGGCTGCGCTGGAACTGCCCCAGGTGTCTGAAGGCCCTGAGTAATCTGCTCAGGTGTCCCGGCCGCTGGAGTCTGAGTGCCTCCTCGGGCCTAAGAAGTAGCAGCACTAGTAGATACAACAACTGCCTGGGCAAGGCTAGTACATACTGTCAAGCTCTAAGCCAAGGTCTACTGAAGACCCGGAATAACAATGGGCATTGTCGGTGCCTGAGCCTGTCCGGATGGAATATCTATGGCGGGAACCTGATCCTGAATGGTAGGGGACCCTCTGGTGCTGCCCCGACTGCTGCAGGAGTTGGTCCCCTACCTTTACCATGGCCTTGACTGCAGCCTCGACCTCTCACTAGTCTAGATGGTGTTTGGTCACCCTGATCGATAGCGCGTGTCCTCACCATCTGTGAGAGAATGAAACAACAAAAGTTTAGATTTCCAGAACCAACAAAATGGAACAACAGAATTCAAGAAAATGAGATTTTTCCTACGGGTTCTGTAGCCTCTCGAAGATAAGTACAAGTACAGACGTCTCCGTATCGATCCTAAAGACTCTACTAAACCTGCTCATGACCGTTGAGTCCTATGTAACCTAGTGCTCTGATACCAACTGTCATGGTCCCAAATCAATATAGGTCGTGATGGCGCCTATCATGAAACTAGGCCAGCCAACTACTGAGAGTAATACACAAAACTGCCCGTTTAATATCACAAGTCAAAGTAATTCAGTTAAGGTTCCTGTTTTAAAGATATAATCAACAGAAATAATACCACAGAAATCAAATCTAACCACAACCCAGCACCCGGATACAACTGTCATGAGCATCTAAAGAGATAAATACAATATCTGATACAAGCCCCTATTAGTACAATCCGGAGAATACTAGAAATATACGAGCTAAGAAAGGAAAAGAAGGCCAGCTGGGGGCGCCAAACAGCTACCTCTATCCTCGAGCAAACTCCGAGCAAAGGAGAAATCATCTAACGCTAAGATATGGTACCTAGATCTGCACACAGAGGTGCAGGAAGTAACGTGAGTACGCCAACTCAGTAAGTAACAAAGGTGAATAAGGAATTGAGTGCAGTGACAAGAATTTAAAGTGATAGTTTCATAAAAATGTGTGCCAGTGAAAACAAATAGAGTAATCGAAAAGACTACATTTACCAAATACATTACAAATTCCAGTTCCCCTTCTAAACTTGCATAAAACATTAACTCAACGTCTATTAAAGGGACTCAGTGTAAAATGAGTGAAAAACAATGATCTCACAAATTATAGCCTCTCAGGCACAATATCACTCATACATAAGATCTCTCAGTCACTCGTGACTGCTCTATCAGTGCTCGATGCTCACACTCAGCACTCTCACTCAACAGGTACCATATATCCATACAAACTGTTGTGGCGTGAAGCCCAATCCATATAATATATGTATATTCTGCGACGTGCATCCCGATCCAAATAATAGTCGACTGCGCTCACTGGGGGTGTACAGACTCCTAGAGCGGCTCCTACAACCCAAGCGATATATTGTCGTGGCATGTAGCCCGATCATATATATATATATATATATATATATATATATATATATATATATATATATATATATATATATATATATATGCTACGGCGCGCAACTAGATCCATATAATATCTATATATGTTGCGGCGTGCAGCCCGATCCATAACTATCCTCACAAACTCGTCTCTCGGCCTCACTCATTCATCCTCTCAAGCCACTGGGGCAACTCATTTCAACATCACGGGACTCAGCCCCAAATACCTCACAGTATTCTAAAACATTGATGATAGTAGTAAAATAGCAACAAGTAATAATCCTACCGGTGATAGTTCACAAATTTTCATTCAATAATAGCGTAAAAATAATACCCCTGGGGGTCTAAACATATAGGCACAAGGCCCCAAACGTGGCATACTACCCATAATATCATATAAACCTAAAAAATACAGGACATTTTATGATTTCAAATCAAATACGCTTTATAATAGTCGCTAGGGGACGGACCAAGTCACAAACCCTACCGGTGCACGCCCACACGCTCGTCACCCAACATGTGCGTCACCTCATTTACCAAAACAAAGTTAAATATCGGGGTTTCATACCCTCAGGTCTGGAGTTACAATCGTTACTTACCTCAAACTGGCCCGAAACCTACTACGTGATGCTCTTGCCTCTCGAAACGGCTCCCAAAAGCTCCAAGTCCATCAAAATCAGATTAATAACATCAAAATATTCTAGGAAGACGAAACCCATTCAAAAATTATCACAATTGAGCACAAATCCCGAAATTGGCCAAACCCGACCGATGGGCCCGCATCTTGGAATTCTATAAAAATTGCGTCACAATAATCCTCATTCTTTCCCGAGTCTATACATAGAAAATGCATCGAAATGTGACTGCAATTGACCCCTCAATTCCTCAATTTTAAGTATCAACTTCCCAAGCTCTAAACCCCTAATTTATGCCACTAAATTCCATTAATTCCAAGCTTAATCCGGCAAATAACAACATAGAATCGAGTTTTTAGGTCTAAGAAACTTACCTCCACATAAATCCTTTGAAATCCCTCTTCAATTTGCTCCCAAATGTCTCAGCCCGCATGTAAATATGATGAAAGTGCCAAAAGTTCGCGAAGGCAGTTATTTATACTTCATGCCCAGTGAAACCGCACCTGCGGACCCCCACCTACGAATCCCTACTTGACCGACCACTTCCGCACTTGCGCTCCACTTGTTGCATCTGCGGCTCGCAAGTGCAGCTCAAAATTCCGCTTCTGCGGTTCCTTCCCAGCTCCCCCCAATCTCGCACCTGCACATGCTGGCCCCCACCTGCGACATCACACTTGCGGCTACCCTTCCGCAGGTGCAACCACACCAGAAACCTGGCACCAGCAGGTTCTTTATCTGCATTTTCAAACTTCAATCCTTCAAATGACAATCCGACATCATTCCAAGCCCCTCGGGACCCCAACCAAAAACACAAACAAGTCCTATAACCTTATTCAAACATCGTCGAGCCTTCGAAACACCCAAAACAATGCTAAAACACCAAGATCACATTAGATTCAAGCCTATGAACTTTGAGATTTCTAAATTTTGCCAATGATGTCGTAACCAACCAAAACACGTCTGAATGACCTGAAAATTTGCAAACACGTCTAAAATGACATTACCAACCTTCTCCAACTTTAAGAATTCCATTCTAACCCCGATAGCTAATTTTCCACTGCCGACCGAAAATCACCAAAAACCCAACTTCGCCAATTCAAGCCTAATTCTACACCGGACATCAAAACCACATTCCGAACACACTTCTAAGTCCCAAATCACCTAACAAATATATCTTAACCATAAAATCAATATTCCAAGGTTGTTTACTAGTAATTCAACTCCCAGTTGACTTTCGCACTATTAAGCAATTTAAGGTACTAAGTGTCTCAGTTCTCACCACGACCACTCCAAACCCGAACCAACCGACTCAGCACGACAAAATTAGGCTAGACAACACACAATAAGCAGAAACAGGGGAAATGGGCTAATCTCACAGAACGTCCGGCCGGGTCGTTACAACAAGTAACTCATGAACCAGTTTACATTACCAGAAATTGGGTAAGGGCTTGAAATTACCTTGAGGGGAAAGTGTTAGGCAACCCTCGAGGTCCACAATGGTGGGTCCCGAAAAAACTTAATTTAAGAATTAGTCATTAAGAAAGTAAAGAAGTTTAAGCACACATATGGATTACAAAAACAGGAATAAAGGAGTCCTAGGTTTATTAGCCTATAGGATCATTTCTGTGCAATACCCGATAAACCTTCCTCAATTAGAGGGGTTACACGTGGCATTAGCGCACAAGTCATCATATCCTTTACTACCCAATTATCCTCCCCTTGGTGGTTATATAAGCGATTCTAATTAAACATACTCGATGCGTGCATTACCTGTCCCTTTCTTATGGCCCTGGAGGTGTTTAGGACCTCTAATTAAGGCAGTTCTAGACTATCCTAAAGTTCTTAAAAGGAGAAAATCTAAGAGACAATTAAAACAAGTAAGACTGTCAAGTAAAGGAAAAATTAAGGGAGGCTCACATTTACCTCCACAAATAAGCAGTCAATTGCACGTCTCAAATAACATTATTTCAGATACTTTAAGAGTCCTAAAGCAAGATATCTAGGTGAGCATAACAAACAGAATATATGCAGCATTTTGTTAATGCGAGGAATTGAAGACCTAATCAGTTTGCCTACTTATTTTAGGATTTGCTGAATCTGAGCAGTTCGCAAATAGTTAAGCACAAAATAGTTTTAAAATTTGCAAGATTTCAATTATCCTACAGGCTTTCCTAGGCGTGGACCCCGGATGTCCTATAGGCATGATATCTAATTGTTAATCAGAATCTTAATACTAACAAGCGATTTTAAACAGGCACTTTGAGTTCATTATGTCATATAGGCATGTTGTCTAGGTGCTGAACATTACAGAACTGATTTTATACATTTATCTAAGTGTTGTCTAGGTGCTGGGATTGCTTTTAAACGTACCCTTATAGACATGGTTGCTACTGATTTTATGCGATACATGCGTGGTATTTATGCGAGTGTAGTAAAAGTCCTAAAGCATGGTTTCTAATGCACATAAGAGAATGATCATGATTTTAGGCAGAATTAATAACAACCTAGTGGCAGTATTTCTAAGAAGACATGAGTATGCAGAATCTTATAAAGCAGAAGTTTAGGACAAATGATATGATGCACCTATAAACATGTTTTCGACTGCACAAAACAACCTTACAAGCATGGTTTCTAATGCATACATAATCACAACAATCCTAGGAGCATGATTTCTACCTGATTTCCCGACAAAACATATGTAAAACTTCCCTCCCGTTTTACTAATATCCCCAAAATCTGTGTACAAGAATTAGTATTACAGAACATTCGGTAAATGAATAACAGAATAGATAATACTAAGTTATAGGGAGCCTGGGTAGGCCCAAAAGTAAGCCTGGAAGACCAGGCCTTCAACCAAATCCAAGGTACTAATATCTCATAGTGTCCAAGAGAGTATCTTGGTGCATCAAAGTTCCTAAGGGCCTCAGGGACCCCAGGAAATGTTCACACCAAGGATTCTTTAAAGAAAAAAGATTTTGTGCAGTGTGGAAGAGCCAGCCCCAGTGTGTCAGAGTTCGGAGGAGTCTCATGGACTCCTAGGTAGTGCTCACACTGGAGTGGCAGGAACCTAGATAATTCTAAGAGTAGGAGTGAAAAAGTAGTGTTTGGAGAGTAGAAATAGTCTGAAGAAAACAGTTTAGAAGTGAAACAAGTTTGGAAGTGAAAACAATTTAGAAGCATTCTGAAAACAAAGGCTAGACATAGTCACAATGTTTTAAAGCAAAGATTCATATTGCCCAGATTTAACTTAGTTCATTAGTTAACACTAGGTGGGCACATAGCATAGTGAGATCAAACAACTACACAAATAAGGGGTAGTAGGGGTTAGGAACATAGAAATCCTAAATCAAGGACACATGAAACCAATCAGAAACAAAAGCATGCTGATCAACACCAAGAAAATTCACATATTTTGACAGTCTACTTCCATAGCACTCAATAGGATCTAGTGATACTAATTAGAAGCAATAGAAAGTAAGCACATAAGTTTAAAGAGTGAGAGCACATAGCACAAGTAATCATACTGACTTAAAGAAGTAGACAAGAAGAACATAAAACTTAAATGAAGGGGTGGTCATGCTAACAGTTCATAGAAAGGATAGGGATTTAATTCCACAGAAGTGGTTATACCAGTTGAGGTCAATGGACAGGAGGGCATAAGTCTAAATGCCTAAGTAAGTGCTGGTTTAAGGAAATAAACAGGAAAAGATTGAAGCTTAAACATAGAAATAGACATGCTGATTAAAGCAATAAACATGAATGGATTGAAGCTTAAACACAAAAATAGACATGTTGATTAAAGCAATAAACAGGAAAGATACATAGTTAAACACAGAAGTAGACATGCTAAGTGAAATAAAGAAGAGGCATGGATTCAACCGAAGTAAAGCAACAGATGAGAGAGCACATAGCTTCAGGCTTCATAGTATAACAAACGACATTAGGAATAGGAACATACCAGTTAAAGGAAGAAAAAAATAGAAGGTGAAAGTATGCAGGATTTAGTGGTCTAGCCTTGGATTTCAGCCGGCTAGACAGTACAATGAACACAAGTAGCAAAGAGATGAGAGCAAAGTGAATGAGTGTGTTTGTGAACTATTGTTCGTGTATTGAAGAATCAAAATAGAAGCATATATATAGCACTTATTGAGGTAAAACAAATAAGGTAAAGAGAAATCACACTTCGTAAAGGGTAATCAAATAAATTCAATCAACAAATTAGGGAATCAATTCCTATTGAGAAATCCGGAAGATACCCCATAAATTGGGGAGTCTCAATTAACGGTACAGAACTAGGGCTCAAATAAGGCAAGAAATGAATCTTATACCATATAGGACTCAATCAAGCCCCTTAAGTCAAACCAATAATTCAAATAAGGCAAGTATTACTAATTAACATCACAAATAAGTAAATGGGTAAAAAATCACAGAAAATACTGATTTTAACAGGAAAAAATCATTCAAAACCTAAATAGAATCAGTCAATATAACTGGTTAACAGAAATAAACACAATAACGGGAAAAAATTGAAGAAATCAGTGTCACAAACAGAAACACCTAGGGTTTAACCATATACACAAAAATTAATCAAATCAGTAAAGAAATAATCAGGTTCAACACTTGATAGTTAGAAAAACCTTTTTGAAGAAACTTAGGATGAACCCTAATTTTAGAAAAAGTAATGGAATCGAAATAGCATTAACCAAAAAAATAATTTTTGAGGGCAAATACCAAATAACACTCGAAATGCTTTAGATCTACAAGGACCTGGACAAATCCAAGTAGTTATAAGACCAGGGTTTTCAAAAAATAGCAGGGATGAATGAAAATCGGTCCAAAACCATAGATCCAAACCAAAATAGGCAAGACAGTACTCGCAAACGAGAGTGGCCATAGACAGGCTTGTGAGAGAAGTTTCGAACAAACCGGTTGAATCTCTCTGAGATTCTCTTAGAATTCCATGAAGTCGAACAACTAGAAGATGTAACAGGCCGGTAAGGGCCGTAAAATACATAGAAACCCCATAGACGGGGAGTTTTACAGGTAACGGCGGCTAGGAATTAGGGGGTGTTTGAGAGATAATCGAGAGATTAGGGAAAGCAGTGACAGCGGGAAAAAGGGGAATGTGGAGTTAGGGTTAGTCTTAGGATTAAAAAAAGGTAAGAAATAACGTGGACCGTTGATCTTAGAGATCAAAAATCACGATTAGGCGAGGTATTTGGGTCGGGTAGGCCAAAAATTAGGCTTGGGGTCTTTGGGTTGGTATAATGGGTTAGGTCCGAGAATGAAAAGGGATTAAAGGGTTATTTGTTAAATACCCAATTAATTAGTAAAAATAATTTATAGAAGTAATTAGCAGATTATAAAAATGATTTCATGCATAAAATGATATAAAATAATTACTCACATTCTAAATATATAAAAAGCTATTTTCTGGTGAGATAATGTAATAATGCATGCATGGGCTATTATTGCAAAATTATTACAATTATAACCCAAAAAATGTTAATGTGGCTATTTATAAAATAATTAGGCTTAGTATAAAGATAAGTGGTGAAATTGAGTCATAAAATTTTCATAAAATCATTTGTGATGCAATTAGTAATTATTTATATAATAAAATATTGGGATAAATTAATTAAAAAATCTCTTTAAAATGCAGAAATTATGGAAAAATATTAATTCATGCCCATGCATTATTTTGGAGATATATATATATATATATAGATATATATATATAGATATAGATATATATATATATATATATATAGATATATATATATATATATATGCATTTTGAAAATAATATAGGGAAAATTGGGTATCAACAGCTGCCCCTCTTTACCCGGGAAGGATGAAATAGTTATCAGGTAAAGATATGGTGGCCAATTTTGACCGAATAGGGTGGTTTGAGAGACATAGGCCGCACTCTAGTTTCTCGAGCTGCCTACATATTCCTGGTTTCACATGAATTAGGTCGTGTGTAGTTCTAGATTCGTCCGCGGAATATACCGATAAAATTATCGCAAGGACGGATATAAGATTTTTGAATAGGTGAAATGGTTACGCTGAGCGGTCAAGTTTGAGATAGTATGAGTGAATTAGAAAGCGGGATTGCTCCTGTTGGGATGGTGGTTGCTCATCGTATTACCTGCAAGTAAAGATGTACTACAAGCATATATATGTGTATAAATTTAAACGATGCAGATTCCCTTCAGGCCATGAGAATTGTCTTTGGACGGTTGAGGATGACATCCTTAGGCCATGATGTCCTGGGCCATGAATTGTTCAGATGATGTTCTCGGGCCATGAAAAATAGTGCCTCCGAACCATGACACCATTGAATAATGATATGCAAATTTGAGAGATCCTCATGCATGGCATGACGTCTTCCGGCTGTGAGGATGGTGCCTTCACACTATGATGCCCTCGGACAAACTGGTGATATTTCAGGCCATGATATGCAAAGACATGATGATGGAAGCGACAAGACAAGGCTTAGTCTTGTATGAATTTGAGGACAAAGCTTAGTCCAGAAGAAAATAATAGGTAATGCCAGAGAGACAATGCTTAGTTTCGTGCAAGGTGAAAGCAATGCTTAGACTTATGCAGAATTGAAGGCATTGCTTAGCCTTATGCAAATATGGAGGCAGGGCTTCGTCTCACGCAAGATTTGAAGGAAGTTCTTAGCCTTATGCAGAATTGAAGGCAGTGCTTAGCCTTATGCAAATATGGAGGCAGGGCTTAGCCTCATGTAAGATTTGAAGGTAGTGCTTAGCCTTATGCAAATATGGAGGCAGGGCTTAGCCTCATGTAAGATTTGAAGGTAGTGCTTAGCCTTATGCAGAATTGAAGGCAGTGCTTAGCCTTATGAAAATATGGAGGCAAGGCATAGCCTCATGCAAGATTTGAAGGCAGTGCTTAGCCTTATACAGAATTGAAGGCATTGCTTAGCCTTATTCAAATATGAAGGCAAGGCTTAGCCTCATACAAGATTTGAAGGCAACGCTTAGCCTCATGCAAGATTTGAAGGCAACGCTTAGCCTTATGCAAATATGGATGCAAGATTAAGACAGAGCTTAGTCTCATGCAAAGAGAACAAATAGTAGGAGATAGCAGAGTTTTTCATAGCTGGAAGTGGATTCAGTATCGTTGTTTTTATGAAGGTTTTGATTTCGAGGCATGCATATTCCTTGTTCCTGCATTCAAAGAAAAATCATGAGTTCTGTAAGAGGGAGGTCGGTTCATGCCTCCGCCGGCTTACTTGACTTGCTTTGCTCGGTCTGAAGATCCTGTTCAAATCATTGGGGGTAGATTTTTCTAAACAGAGTTATTTCAACGCAAGCATGCTAGTTTTCAAAGTCATAGTAAAAAAATAAGTTTTTTAGAAAATTGGTTAGATGAACCAGTCACTGTGACACGATCCGAGACATTGGGACTTCTCGTGGCGTAGAATTTTGAGGGTCCTCCTCAAAATTCTGCCCCAGTTAGACAGACAAACATTTCTGACTGATGTCTATATTGTGATCGGCTAAACTTACTTCGAAATTTTGAGGGTCCTCCTCAAAATTCTATCCCAGTTTCTGATTACGGAAAATAGAAATTTTATTGAATTGTGATCGAACCCACAGGGCTGCCTACGTATCTCCTCTTAAATGGGAATCAGGTCGAGCATAATTCAAATACATCATAGGCGGAAAACATAAATAGTTACACATAATATAGCTTGACTGTATCCGAGTTGATTGGTTTTGGCCAGACTTCTCCGTCCATTTCTGCAAGTATGAGGGCTCCTTATGTCAATACTCTGTGAACCATGTAAGAACCTTGCCAGTTGGGAGAGAATTTCCCTTTAGCTTCATTATGATGTGGAAAGGTCTTCTTCAACACCAGCTGCCCTGGCGTGAACTGTGAACAACTATTTTTGACCACACCAAAATTCTATACTATTTTTTTTGCTAAAAATATT